>CALNXI010000888.1:27926-77132 GCA_942486025.1 Porites evermanni | reverse complement strand
TGTAAATTATCTTTTCATTCCAGGATATTCTACGCACATTATTGGCAAATGGCACCTTGGCTTCTTTCGTTGGCCTTACACCCCGTTATATCGTGGCTTCGACTCCTTTTACGGTTTTTACGGTGGATATGAAGATTACTACAGCCATGAAAATGAGGGAATCCTTGATTTGCTTGACAACAAAAAACCCGTAAGAGATAAGAGTGGAGTTTATTCGGCAACGCTGTACGCTGAGGTACTTACAGACTTCCAGATTGTCAGGAGCTTATAACTCGGAGACAGCAACTCCCATACTAGGCCTATGCAAAGGCTTTTTTACGGACCAGTTTATTTTAAGACACTTTTTACTGCGTAGGGCACTTTTTACTGCGAAAATGGAGTCTCCGCCACGTCTATGAACATTCGAAGAACAAGATACCAAAAGGAATACGCAACGTCATTAAAAGGCAAAAATTATCATTTTTAAGTCTGTAGGTTTTGTCGATTGCTTTGTGGGACTTAAAAGATATCCTCAATTCCCAGCAAAACCGTTCTCAAAATAAACTGGTCCATAAAAACGCCGTGACACGAGTACATGGAAGTTGCTCGCCTCAGGTTATGGGCTCCTGAGATTGTTAAATAGTACTCATTACCAAAATACAGTAGAACCCAATAATATGACTTTTCCTCCATGAAAATTTGACCGTAGTCACCGGTTTAGTGTCCTATCTCCCTCCAAGGCGAGGGCTGTAAGGCTCAATTTTTGCGAGGCCTAAAACAATTAGAGTGCTTTAGATTCTATGACGAGCTGGAGTTGAATTATAAAAGCTAGTACGACTACGAGAACGAAATTTCCTCAATACTAAGTAGTGCGCGCGCGTGAACCAGCGTCATTTTGGCGGGAAGACTTGGTAGCCGTCGTCATTCTACTACGAGTTTTAGCGAGAATGTCGCAATCAGAAAACTAGGTTGTCAAATGGTAGAAGATTTATCATTTTACGATCAAGAGAGGGCTTAACCTCCTTCAATATAGCCGCAGTGCTATCTTTTCTAACGAAAAAAAAAAATAAAACTGAAGCTTTCCGGGGTGTCTATTTTTTGAGGATAGGCGAAAAAACTTTTCGTTAAATCTCGTACTCGTAGTCGTTCTCGTCCTGGAATCTAAAGTTCTCTATTGTCTGAGTTCGCATCCAGACCGAACGCAATGCAAGCTCGTTGTACTCAGGTTGTCTTTATGCATAAATATATGACGATAGCGTGCCCTACAGTTCCCTACTGATATATACAGCTATTTCGAGAAAGGTCGTCGGATAAAGTGCACGCGACAACTCCGAAAGGTATTGTGGGTGGTTTTGAGTGCACTGTTTTTCAAAGAAATTTGAATGAATGGCAGGAGATGCCATGGACGTATGTCTGCGAGTGCTAAAGGAAAGCAACAGTGTATTGAACATATCCCATATAACGTTTCGGGATTGTCGCGTGCACATTTTTTCCGACAACCGTTCTCGAAATAGCTGTATATAAAAAAAACCTTGACAAACTCGTCTGTTCTTTTTGCGCCAGTATTGGTGATCAAGAAATGCTTGGGGATGAATCTCGATGGCAGAAGTATTTCACATAGAAACTGGTCAGTAATTTGTTTACCCACGAAACTCTTAGGAGTTTCTAAGAAACCGTCCTGTTGGCTTCGAAATATAAGCGAAAATCAAGTTAAAAGAACATTTCCAAATCAGTTTATGACTTGGTTTCTTTTTCTATTAAACAGCAAGCAAGAAGAGTGATCCTATCGCACAATACATCCAAACCCTTGTTTTTATACCTTCCATTTCAAAGTGTGCATGGACCATTAAGCGTTGATCTAAAATACGAAGAGAAGTATCGAGGAATTCGCAACAAGGCGAGGCGAACTCATGCTGGCATGGTCGACATTATGGACGAAGCGATAGGAAACGTCACAGAAGCTATGAAAGAGGCTGGGTGAGTCGTCAACGGTACAAGTTCGTTAATAGAGACTTTTCACATTCTAAGGCAAAGTCGCCTACAAGGACAAGGTTTTACTGCGCGCGCAGGAACCAGAGTGGCTGGAAAACTTGATAGCCATCGTCATTCTCTTACGAAGTGTACTGAGCTAAAGTTTGCAATTCTGCGGAAAACAAAAAGCTGCAAAATTCATTCCGGGCTATAACCAGGGACCCGGTTCTCGAAAGGCCTGGTAATGTTTGGTGTTAGGGCGGAATAGCATCAGATAAACATGAAAATTTGGTTCAACATTTTCAAGTTCCAGTCCACGTCTATTCTTGCCATCCGTAGCAACAGTCGACAGAAGACAATCTCGATGCCTGAACATAGTCTTCAATTAGAAAACAATGAAAAGACAGCCGCAATTAGCGACGTCACCACTGGTTTTTCCGTTAAATGACTGTAATGACTTCTGAGAAACGAGCGAAGAAATTCCATACTGATGGCGTGTTACTACCCAGATCAGGGAAGTGCTTCTGATTGGTTCAAGCAAATTTCTCACGCGGCACGACCAATTAGAAGCACTACCCAGATTTGCATGGGTAGTAACGCGTCATCAGTATGACGTCATCAGTATGGAATTTCTTCCGTCACTGCTCCTCAAACGTCAATTCGTGGGGAAACCAGTGATAGCGTCGCGAAATTGACTGACTTTTTATTAAGACTCATTGCAGCAATATACAGAATGGCTGAATTACAGAGCTATTTACAAAACATATAATACTAAAATATAATACAATAAGTCCAATAAATACTAGAAAATATAACTGTACAAGCCACTAGGTATACTTATGCGTGACAAACTCTTGCGTGCGCTTGGTCCTACAGGTAGGACGCGTGGAGCGGCTAATGCCAGATCTAAGATTATAATTATGCCCAAACTTCTCTGAATGCTCTCAATCTTATAAGATAGAAAATCTGGTATATTTTGCCAGACAGGGGCAGCATATTCTAGAACAGGACGAACAATGGTTGTATAAACCTTAGCCAGTGAAGCTGGAGGTGCACCACATTGCTTAACGACCCTTAAAGAATAAAGCCTCCTGTTTTCCTTTTGCACTATAACTTCTACATGATGGTTCCATTTCAGGTCATTGCTTACATAAACGCCTAGTAACTTATATGTCATGGCCATCTCAATTGTGTTACTACCAATTACCATAGGATTCACAATAAAATTATGATTACTCATAAAATTAATTAGCATCTCCTTGCATCTAGTAGGATTCAATTTCATTCTGTGAAATTTCATTCTGTGATTGAAATTTCGTTTGTTGTTTTAGCTTTTTAGAAAGATAGCAGATAGCTTGACATAGTCCCCTAAACAACACTTATTATGAAAAGGTTGTACGTACTTTTTTGCTTTGATTTCAGTCTATGGAACGAAACCTTGACGATTATAACTACTGATAATGGAGGCAATCTTGATAAAGGTGGATACAACTGGCCCCTCCGGGGACAGAAAACAGACTTGTGGGAGGGAGGGGTCAGGGGAGTTGGTCTAGTCCATGGAACGATGTTTCAAAAGACTGGGGTCAAGTGCAAGGAACTACTTCATGTAACTGACTGGTATCCGACTCTCGTTAATCTTGCAGGTAAATTTGTTAACTAACAGTTGCGTATTTTTGAATCTTTGGCTAAGGTTGGGGACAATATGGAACTATGCGGATTATGCAATTCTGAACCCACATAGATTTTAGGTTAAGTAATGAAGTTGGCAAGCAGCGAATTCTGGTAGAATCTTTGCACAGATACCTTATTTTGGAAATTCTGACCAACTGCGAGCCGAAAATCCGCTTGAGAAAATCTCCTACTTGTAGTCGTTCTCGTTTTAATGAAAATCTAAAGGTGTCTATTTTTACAATCTCTCACCTCCAATACGACTAAGACCCTGTTTACATGGACTGGGGGACCCCGGTCTAGTGGGGTAGGTTTCTTTTGTTTTGTGTCCCCCAGAGCGTGAAAACAAACCAACCCCACTAGACCGGGGTCCCCCACTCAATGTAAACAGGCCCTAAATCTTGTCCATTGATTTTATCCTTAACAGTGCAGTTTCAAAAGGTCCAGTTTCAGTGTGCAGGTTTTCCGTTTTGAATACGGTCTGGAAAGGGGATCCTGATCACGCTTTTCCGCGTCTCAAATATCGGTCATTGATATCACAAATATCGTTTACTTTCCCAATCCTACATTACTCTCCCCAAGTTTGGCAAATCCGACTTTCCGGGTAACAGTCAAACCGGTTAAGGATCGGAATCTGGAGTCCAAGCTCCACTGACAAAAAATCAGGAATCGGTACCTGGAATCCACAGCGTGGAATCCGGAATCGAAGACTGTCTTAGATTTTCTTTGCATGGGGCGAACCCGGGACGGTTGCAGATTTATGTTTACGCTCAGCTTCGCTTTCTTTCAGTTTAATCAGTATTTTGTTCTTCTGAATAACTATAGAACGATCTCTTGGAAAAAGACGCACCCACGCAACTATTCCACAGTTGGATGGCTTTAATATTTGGCGCAGTATATCTGAAGGGGCTCCATCGCCAAGAAAGGAAATTCTACACAACATTATCGACCAACAGGCAGCAATTCGTGTTGGAGACATGAAGCTGATATTAAATCAAACCGATAGAGAGAGATATATCCCACCAGAGTTGGTTGGAAGTATTCCAGCTGAACAAGGAAAAAAGGTAATTGTGCACCCTTCATACCTATACCTCGTTGATTTCAACATGGTAGCTTGTCTTTGTTTTCTCGTAAATTGAGCAGAGTGAGATAAAAACCAAGCCTTGATCCGTTTGCACAGCTCTTCCATCAACATTGTCGGGGCCATGCACGTGCATTACACTTGGTCTCCTTGGAGACAGTAACTAAATGAAGTCGCGTGATAGACCCACACCCGTGATGGGCCAACTATGTTGGGAGTTGTTGCACCATTTCCACAACACTGACAACACGAACGCATGCGCAACAACTCCCAACAAAGTTGATCCAACTATGTTGGGAGTTGATGCGTCCGTTTCCACCTAGCTTTAATATTATGTCTGTGGAATGAAAGAGAAATACTGGGGACAAAATGTCGTTGCGTCGCAATTGATTTTGTCTTGGATTTTGTGACAAGTTTGGGTTATGGCAGATAAAGCAGCTTTTCTAAACCATTTTTGAAACCTCTTTTAAGTATTCAAATTTTCAATTTTGTTGCAATTTCTATCTCCAGGGACACTGTTGCAAAAAAGTTATTGATGTGGGCCTTTACAACATTACCGCCGATCCATATGAGATAGTTGACCTTAGCAAGCAGTTCCCGGATATTGTGGAGGCATTGATAACCAGGGTGGAGTTCTACAGACAGAGTGCTGTACCCCCCGAGAACAAGCCTTCCGAGAGTTTAACGAGGATAACTGCTCGTATGAAGGGATACTGGAGACCATGGAAAGATTAAGGATTAATTAGTGTCTTTTTGTGAAAAGGGGAGCTTAAGCAACCACAACGCCAACGGCAACGAAAACGTCAGTTGAAAAGTGAATTCGAGCTATTTCAAACTTCATTACTCTTATTCCATTTCGTCATTCATTTTGTCAATTGTTGGGAGCTTTTACTGGAGTTGACTCCGAATAACTGTCTCTAAGTTCAGAAAAGGAAAAGGAAAACTGTTGTCTTGTGTCAATGTCCTCAATAAAATGTGAAACTAGGATCGTTTCACCATCGTATTCGTGCAACAACAGTAACGATCGAATATACAAAACAGCGTGATACACGTGCAAAATTATGGTTTTGCCGAACCTATTGCTTTTTTGCCGCTCTCGTTGCCGTCATCGTCATTATTGCTTAAGCTCACTATTGCTATTTTAAACCGCCAGGGTGGGTTAAATAATGAAAAACTATTAAAAACTAATGGGAAAAAATGCTTAAAAGATAGTCTTTGTTGAGTTCTCCATGATGATACGAATTGATGATGGGATATTTTGTCGCTGGGATCTGTGACAACATTTAGAAGCTATGGTGGCTGCAGATTTATGTTATTGACAAACAGTAAAATAACAAATAAAGACAATTCTCGAAAGTTACTTTTTTATGAAAAATTGGGCAAAATTAATTAACAACAAAAAAGGCGATCATTAGTCAAATTCACCTAAATGCATGCAATCCCTAAGGCGTTGATATTCTTGCTTAGTTCTGACTGTTCGTTTTTTCTCTTTTTTCCGTAACTGAGATTAGCTCTACGGTTCATAGGTTTTTGCAGTTTACTGCGATAGCTTGATAGGTGTTTCGTAACTGTTATTCATAAACCTTTGACTCCTTATTGTTTCCCAAGAAACAAACTGAAAAATATTTTAAAAAAGAAATAAATAGCACCATTTAAAAGTATTGCCAAAGATTGTCTTGCGGCCGTTAGTCCTTTCGTAAATTTTAATGAAGGTTAAAACAGGATCGCAAAACAAGCCCAGATGGTTTTAAAACGGCAATTCAACAAAACGTCTTTACAATAAGTTGAGATAAGGTGGTCGTATTCCATTTTTTCCTTTTCTAAAGAATCCTAGCTATAAATCTTTGAAATACGTACTATTACTTGATGTAATACCCGGCACTCATAGACTGTTCTAGGCTCGATTTTCCACTTTCATAGGCTCTTTCGACACCTCTACAGCGAAGATTGCCCCGCGGTTGAGGAGTTTTTTTTTTCCGAAAAATAAGTTTGATAGGCCTTTTTCACTCCCCCAAGGTTTTTCTGAGTTTTTTCCTAGAGAGTAAAACATCAGCACCTAACGTTTTCAGTAACTGTCCGTTTATCCCTCGCGCGCATTTTGAGTCAAGTTTAGTCATGGTCAGTTTCTATGGTTACGAGATGTGACCTCATAAGTAGCGGGTGGTTAAGCCATTTGGGTGAAAATACATGTTTTTTCAACTTCTTTCAACAATCAATCACACAAAGTGCTGATTAATGTTATTTTTCATGACAGGCACAAAAAAATCACCATTTCACGAGGTTTTAACCTGATTTCTAATTCTTGGTAAAATCCAAGATGGAGGCCACGATTCCCACCACTGTTGGTGACGTCACAGGCCTCTAGCAGTGCAAACAACCATTAAATATACCTCATCTTGTTAAGAAGATCAAAGGCTTTCCACTGAATCGTTTCCAAATACTGCAACATATCAAAAACTCTAAGGGGGGGGGGGTCAATCCCCCCTTGTACAACGGTGGGGGTATGAATTTGCGTGTACGCCCGAGGGTTAAGTCCAAAAACTATTTTGCATATCCCCAGAGAGATCAATTTTAACTAACAACCAGTCTCGGACACGTTGCGATGTAGAGACAGATGATGATCATCTCTTTGAAGGACTTACTAGAGAGCAGACACGCTGGAAAAAACGTGTACTACAACGAAACGAGAGCTCAATAGCAATTTATTTACAGATTAAAACTAAATGATACAAGCTTCTGAAGCAGTCTTTTCTGTCACGTGTATTTCCAGCCGCCACACAGTCCTTCTTTTTCTCTTACACTATAAGTACTGCCTATTACAAACCTCTGATTCACCCGTGCTTTGCCGCTAACTCTTCCCGACTTAAAAGCTGTCTTTTTAGCTCTCTAATGGTTATTATTATTATTAATATTATTATTATTATTATTATTATTATTATTCATAAAGTGACACTGTCAACTGATGCACATGCGCATTAGATACCATACTGTGATCCATACTTATTTTTATGCAAATATAATGAAATACTACATAGGATGAGAAAAAGAGCTAAAAAAGTTACGAACATGTACAGGTTTTCAGTAAAAGATCGAAACAAAGATCAAATGAAAGTTAAGTATCGGATGCGTGCCTTTGATTTCGGGTTGGGGTAAACGCTAATCAAAGTCGTAAAACTATATAGTCCAGGTCCCGAAATGAATGGAATGCGTGACACTTGTACTTCAATCGCTGATAAGGTGATAATCGGTAAAGAAATACCCACAAGTGTCAAATATTTTTTTAAAAAACACAAACGTTTCGGGTTTATGACCTTAAAACTTACAAAAAGTCGTAAACCAGGTGATAGAGTTACAAGTCATGTATAACCTTGGAAAAGTAGTATGGACAATAACAACAACGCTAACGTAATAAACATGACGTATGGAAAATATCCTTTTAAAACTTAGCTAAAAAATATAACTAGAAATGTGAGCAAAGGAGTGCTTGTAATAATAACAGACCGCAGGAAACACGCACCAGCCAGCAATTAAAATGCAAGCAAAAGTTACTGCGCCGAATCCTTTAATTCATCCTCAATCACTTTGACTTTTCTTTCCCATTCGTCGAGGTTATCTCGTACGGAGTTCAGTTTCTTCTCACATTCAGATTTGACTTTGTTGAACCAATAAGCATATTTGGCAAATCGGATAAAGAGGTGACAACAAGCTATAGTTCCAGTTATTGCCCCCCCAGCTGCTGCAATCCCGGTCGCTGTCACCCCTGCCACCTTTGCCCCAGTTGCTGCTGCGCCAGTCGCTGCCGCCCCAGCCACAGCAGCCCCAGTTGCTGCAGCCCCAGTTGCTGCTGCCCCAGTCGCTGTCACCCCAGCCGCTGCCACCCCAGCTGCTGCTGCCCCAGTCACTGCCGCCCCAGCCGCTGCAGCCCCAGTTGCTGCTGCCCCAGTTGCTGTCACCCCAGCCGCTGCCGCCCCAGCTGCTGCAGTCACAGTCACTGTCACCCCAGCTGCTGCTGCCCCAGTTGCTGCTGCCCCAGTCGCTGTTACCCCGGCCACTGCCGCCCCAGCTGCTGCTGCCCCAGTCACTGCCACCCCAGCCGCTGCAGCTCCAGTTGCTGCTGCCCCAGTCGCTGTCACCCCAGCTACTGCTGCCCCAGTCACTGTTACCTCAGCCACTGCCGCCCCAGCTGCTGCAGCCCCAGTCGCTGTCACCCCAGCCACTGCAGTCCCAGTTGCTGTCACCCCAGCCGCTGCTGCCCCAGTTGCTGCTGCCCCAGTTGCTGCTGCCCCAGTCGCTGTCACTCCAGCCACTGCCGCTCCAGTTGCTGCTGCCCCAGTCGCTGTCACCCCAGCCGCTGCTGCCCCAGTTGCTGCTGCCCCAGTCGCTGCCGCCCCAGCCGCTGCAGCCCCAGCTGCTGCAGTCCCAGTCGCCCCAGCTGCTGCTGCCCCAGTTGCTGCTGCCCCAGCCACTGCTGCCCCAGCTACCGCAGTCCCAGTTGCTGTCACCCCAGCCGCTGCTGCCCCAGTTGCGGCTGCCCCAGCTGCTGCAGCCCCAGTTGCTGCTCCCCCAGTCGCTGCCACCCCAGCCACTGCTGCCCCAGTGGCTGCTGCAGTCCCAGTCACCCCAGCTGCTGCTGCCCCAGTTGCCGCTGCCCCAGCCGCTGCAGCCCCAGTCGTAGTCACCCCAGCTGCTGCTGCCCCAGTTGCTGCTGCCCCAGTTGCTGCAGTCCCAGTTGCTGCTGCCCCAGTCGCAGCCCCAGTCAATGCTGCCCCAGCACAGTATGCCAAAAACGCACTTGCTGCTGCTAATGTTACGGTGCATCCTACGAATTTAAATAACAGTTAGTGGCGCTCTTCTGTACCGGAAGAGAATGGATACAGAGTAATAAATGGATGGAAACAAAGAAAGGATGGATTTGTGGAACTACTGTAACCTAGTAGAAAACAAAACAAGAATGAATGGATAAGCAGCGTGAACGTAAAGCTAAAGTGTTGGCAATTGAGTAGTGATCATGCATACTGAATGTACTATCCAGATTGTTTTCAATCTTGGCACGACGGACGACAACCGTAAATTTGACACTGGAAACTGCAATAAAAAGATGGGGCAACATGCTTGTTTTCGTCCTATGTTCCCGTAATTCTAGGTGGTTTTGAGTAATTTTTTAAAAGTCAGTGGTCGGTAAATGTAAGTTATATTAAGAACCAATGAGATTTTGGCTTTTAAAATGACATTGCTGAAGGTCCAGCAAAAGTACTTTGAGACTGCTGTCTAGGTTCTTCACATTTTTTTCGTATTTTATTATGGCTAAAGGTGCCAGGTTTAGAAGCATAAGGTATAAATATCTTTTCGCTTCTTAAACACTGAGTACTGTGATTCGATGCAGCTGTTAAAGGGTGTATATTGGTTCTTAATGACCCTATTCAGATATCGCAAACGGTACAACGTATATATTTTATCGCTTTTGAGTTCGCCTGCCTCAATTATATATTTGTATTTATTTATTTGCCACACGATTACAATTACAAAAAGGTGCCAAAAAAAAATGTAGGAAGAAATTTCGAGGAGACCTAAAGGAAACTATAAAGCTTAATTAGGAATCCTCAATTACAATTTTTCGAAGATGGTATAAAAATTACGGCGACGGATACAAAATATTATCACGTGGAAAATTAAAATACAATCAATGTTACTGAAGTTTAAAAAGGTTGAATATTAAAAGGCTTTTCGCAAGATTTTTGTTGGAGTATACTAATAATTATTACAAATAAATGCCTGAAGTGCTCTTTTAAAAGAAAAAGGGGAGGAAGCATTGATGATGCTGGTGTTTAAGGTGTTGTAAAATTTAGGCCCTTGATAAAATAATTTTAAGGTAGAGTATGCTTTTGATAGGAGTACATGAATAAGCCTAGTTGTATTAAGTATATATCATGAAATTTTAAGATACCAAGATTTTGAAAGATTGGATCAGTATGTGCATCGATGTTCGTAAAGTTTTCGTTGATAAATAGAAACTGGATTTAGGAATAATTCCTGTGCATTTAGAAACTTTATTGGCGACATGTGAGATTTCAGATTTCCAATTTAAATTTTCATCTATGATTACCCCCAAGAAAACTGTTTGTTTTTACCTGATCAATTTTTTGGCCATTAATTAAAAGTTAAATAGTTTGATTTGTACGCTTTTGACATGGTTTAAATACAAAAAAATTTTCAAGTTTAATGAAAGCCTGTTAGCTCTAAACCATATTGACAACTTATTTAGCTAAGCGTTCAGTATATTAGTCAAGCAGTCTTTATCCTTGTGAGATACAAATACGTTTGTATCATCGGCAAATAATATCAATTGTAATATTGTTGACGTGTTGATTAAATCGTTGATGTAGAGCAGAAAAAACAAAGGCTCTAGTATTCAACCTTGGGGAACGCCACACATGATATTAGCACGAGACGAAACATAGCCATTGTATTCTACAAATTGGAGTCTGTTGGAAAAATAGCTTATAATCCATTTCAGAGCCAAACCACGTATACCATAGTGTTCAAGTTTATCAAATAAGATGGAATGATTGACTGTATTGGAAGCTTTCGAGAGATCTAAAAAGACACCAACCGCTAATTCATCACGATCAATAGCAGATGAAATTTTTTCATGCAAATCAAGGCAAGCGTCGTGGAGTGGTTTTTCCTGAAGCCGAACTGGTTATCACAGAGAATATCTAAATTAGTTAAATAATCATACAGGCGATTATAGATCATTCTCTCTAGAAATTTTGAAAAGCTTGGTAGAACCGAGACAGACCTATAGTCGGTGAATAGTGACTGGTCATCAGCTTTAAACAGTGGTACCACACGAGCTATTTTCACGAGATCTGGTACAACGCCATGAGCGATCGATAAATTCATATTGTGAGCCAGAGGTCCCGAAATGATTTGAATGGATTCCTTAATTATACACATTGGAATATTATCGTTTCCAGTTGCTTTCCCGGAAGCAAAAGATTGAGCAATGGTAATAATTTCATCCTCTGTTGTTGGGCTAAAAAAGATTGATTCTCGAAATGATCCAGATAGAAAATCTTTATATGAAGAAGGAGGAGGCTGTATCTTCTTTGCGAGGTTGGGACCAATACTAGAGAAGTAGCTGCAAAATCTATTTGCTACTTCCACTGGATCAGAAATCTCCTGACCGTCTGACTTAAATATTGTATTTAATTGAGGCCTTTGCTTTTTTCTATTTAAGACTTCGTTTGAAATTTTCCAGGTCGCATGTGTATTTGATTTAGCATCTTCCAATTCCTTTTCATAATACCGACGCTTAGCCAAACGTAAGGTGTGATTCAATTTGTTCTTGTATCTTTTGTAGAGTGAAGAATTGTCGACTGTTGGAACTTGAAGATATTTTTTGCTTAATTCTTTGTTTTAATGGATTTAAGAAGAGCTTTCGTTAACCACGGTTTTAAAGCGCCTCTGCTTTCTAGTCGCATTCTTGAGAGGGAAGCAATCGTTATAAATCTTTGTATACATTTCATGGAGGCGTTTGTACTCAATATCTGGCTCATCACAAGCTTTAATCTCGGATTTAATCGAAGACCAATCAACAAGTTCTAGTTTTTTCAACAAAAGTAGGAATATTATTCGGATTCTTATCTCTAATAAATAAGGGGTCTTGTCGACATCGGTTTACCGACGTGTTAACGTTATCTAAATGAATTGAGAAGACGGGTAGATGATCTGAAATGTCAGTAAATAATAGGCCGTTTCTGGAACGTTTAATTAGTTCTCAAAAATTTTATCTATTAATGTAGCAGTATGTGAAGTAATTCTCGAGGGACGTGTAATCAAAGGAAAAAACATGTTAGAGTACATTCCATCTAGGAATTGGCCTGTGAGGTGATGATTTTGGTAGTTAATTAAATTAATATTAAAGTACCCCATTAGGAAGCATATTTCGTTTTCTCTAGAGATATTACCTAACAACTCATTGTTTGTAGACACCAAATCGTCGAGTCTGTGATTTGGCGGTCTGTAAACAATACCAACAATTGTATTTTTTTCTCGAGGTCTTATTGATTCAATGAACAGCGATTCCACAATATCAACATTATGGAGGGACAAATCTTCTCGAAGCTTGAACTCTAGATCGTTTGAAATATAAAGACCTACCCTACCTCCAGTTCTATTTTGCTTATACTTGTGAAGAAATTTGAACCATTAATATCGACCGAATGAGAAGGATCGTTTAGCCAGGTCTCAGAAATTCCGATTACAGAAACTTTTAACTTTATCGAACTTTAAGCATGATAGATAGTCAGTCAGGTTTACTAAATTATGAGGAAGACTACGAATATTAAGATGTAGGAGAGAGAAATCGGCATCAGAATAATTTTCGCGTCTGAGCATTTTGTTAAATTGATTTTCAATAAAATAGTCGCAGGGTGTCTCATCTGCATTAAAATTAATGTCAGGATCAAGACTGCCAGACTGTGTCAAAGAAGCGTTTGAGTTTGAAAAAATTGGATTATAACGTAGGCTGGAAAATCTATCGGGATCAAAGTGAACAGGACCATTTTGTAGTTCATACAGCGCCAGAGAAAAGCGAGGGTTTTTCGAAGGTTTACAAACGAAAAGTTAATAGTTCAAAATTTGGATATTGATTTAAACTCGGAAGTATGCGGCGTAATTGTGTTTTTAGAAGTTCGAAAGACAGTTGATTTTTTTTAAAAAATTGGTTTACAGTAAGTTTTCTTCGTAGTGCGTCTGCATTTTCGGAGTCATTTTGAATTACGTAATATATGCATTTGCATCACCTTGGTTCAATCAAGGTTACCAGATGATGCAACTCAGTCTGGTTGACAGCACGAAGTTATTTGAATTCGGCTCGGGAATATAATGCAAGTTGGCAGTGAGCTGTTTCCAAGTCTGGTTTTATCGCGCTGAGCTGGAGATTTATTAAAACTTTTAGTAATTTTACTTGAATTCCACCAAATTTCATTTAATGTTCCTGCGGAGAGCTCAGCCAAGAAAGTCTACCCTGAATCACGTGTCACATCAAAAGAGAGGCCATTTTGTTTTATCATGGACGTCAAGGTGAAAAGCTATTTTCCGAAGCATCCAGGCTGCCCTCCTGGACAGTAGAAAACATCAGCGACACAATTGCCTGCGGCCAGTGTGCCACTTCTTTTTTTTTTTACCGTCATCTGTGATCTATTACTGAACAAACGCACAGGTAGCATGGAATCTATTCGATTGTTAAATATGACCATGGGCAACTACCAATCACAGCACGCGTGACATTCACATCACTATATAAACTACGTTGGCAAATTACCGTTGACTTTAAATTGGCGATCATGGGCAACGACCAATAAACAAATGTTGCTTGGTAGCGTACACGGTTGCGTTACGTTACGTTATTCTAAATTCTATTTCTTTGGGCATGAACTTCCTAATTCGTTTCCTTTGTTCAGAGTAAAGAAGTTGTTTTTGCAAAACCCGACATATATAAAAAAAATTCTTGGAAACATAGATTACATTTTTGCTAACATTGTCAAACGGTTTACAACTCCTGAGTACTTTCTACTGTACACGAGAGGATCTGTTGGCATCTTTGAGAGTCCACACATAATAACAATAAACCAGCAGTAGCGGAAGTAGAAAGTGCAGGCGAAACCTCTTTCATATGTACTAGGTGAATTCCTTTTACTGCTGGTCATTAAAACTGGATTGAACAACACAGTAAACAAGACTCATATAATTATTTAATTCAACAATTTTATTTGCAATTGCTTAGATACAATTAGCCTGCAATATTTCTGGAGCGATCAGCGATGCGAGGAAAGACATTTGTATTTTAGGCACCGGCAAAGATACATTGAAACAGTAATGCGTGACACAAGTAATGAGGGTATGCAGTCATGCACGAAGTCTCGTTATTCCATCGAATATTCAATCCGTGTTCAACGAACAAAGGCCGTTGACATGCGATACAAAATAATGAAACAGCTTAAATTACCACTGGAGTTTATAGCTTATTAAAGGTTTCGGATGACAGGCGACGTAACATGCTTGAAAAGGTATAAAAAATATAAAAACCATGACAAAACCATGCACTGTAGTAAAACCTGAATAAATTATAACTTACATCGATTTCTAAACCTTGCTAGTATTCTTATCTCACCAAAAACTTGTCCCGCACTAAGTTGAGATCAGGCTCTACTTTTATTTTCCTGGGCAAGGCGAATCGAAAAGTCTCCCATTTAGTACTTGTGTACCTGAATTACCTGTAATTGCGAATCGAATGTGTAATAATGATTGTTGCGTCACTTGCATGTGCATTTACGTGATTACTGACACATAAGACGTACCTTGAACTCAACACCAGGACCTTCGAGGTCATACCATTCATACCATGCGTATTAGTCGGCACAACACAGGAATGTGCACAGAACGGGAAAAAGATCCTGCTATACAGTTATAAGAGTGCCGCTAACAAAGATTAGGTGGCGGGCTTCTTTTGTCGCCCGCAATAATAATAATAATGATAAAGAGAATTTTTATTGGGGGTAGTACTTTTAAAGCTTCTCTCGATAATTTACAGGTAGCCCTCAGAGAAAATGGAAATAGAAATGAAATATGAAATAAAATACACAACAACCCATCAAAAAAAGAGATTCATAGATTACATAAAGAGTAATTAAAGGCCCATGTTCACCCAAACGGCTTTGCACGCTTGTGTTTTTGTTTTGAAACGATTCTTTTGTCAAATGCAGTCAGGTTTTGATTGGCTTCCACTTTTGAGAAGCGTTGCGTGAAGATACTAAAAACGACTGCGAGGGAGATTAGCTTTTTTCACGCTTGACCGAAGCTTAAAGAGACAGTATCAAAGAGGCCAGTGACACTTGAATTCTTTTCCAAATGGAGGAAGATATATCGCGGACTTCGTTAAATGTCACCGAAGAATGCAGTTCAAAATTTAAACTGGTAGTGAATGCGTATGGATGCTTTGTTGAGTCCGATGAACACAATGAAGATCATAAAATTACGAAACGTCTAAGTACCAGGTGAGATTTTGCTGAAGCACGATTCGCCCGTGAAAGTTTTGATTTCTCAATCTTTTATTTTGTGTTAATTCTTAGGAAGCTTAGGTATGTGTTCTCGAACAAATAAGCGAGAAGTTGTGTTTGCAAAGCGTCGAATCAGGACTGCGTACAGTCTTGTCGCTGTAATCGCTGTGTCCCAGATGATGTCAGCTACATAAGGAGAATTTTGGTTACTCTAGACCCTTGCAAGGCTGTTGGTTGCGATAAAATATCTTAGAGGTTGCTACGTTTATCCTCACCTGTTATTGCTGAACAGATCACTCGTCTGATCAATTGCTTTATTACTAATCGACAATGGCCGATAGTTCGGAAAAGCAGCGATGTTGTTCCAGTATTTAAGAAGGAAAGTGCGACGGATAAGACCTGCTATCGACCAGTTTCTGTTCTGACTGCCTTGTCGAAATTATATGAGAAGGTGTTGTTCGATCAAATTTATCAAGCCTTTTACTGGAGGCTCTCACCGAATCTGTCAGGCTTTCTCAAGGATCATTCGTGGTGTACGGCGCTAGTGAAATTGACTGAAGATTGGAGAGCCTGTCTAGACAGAAGAGAAGCCGTTGCAGGAGTGGCTATCGACCTAAGTAAATAATTTGACTCTGTTTGCCACCCACTTCTGCTAGCTAAATTGAAAGCATATGGTTTCTCGTATGATACGCTGGAAATTATGATCGCTTATCTTATTGGACGGAGACAGAGGGTTAAACTTGATGGTGTACATTCTACGTGGAGAACCATAAAAACTGGTGTACCGCAGGGGTCCCCGTTAGGTCCACTCTTGTTTAATATGTAAGTTAATGATCTTAATTATTTTATTACTAATACGTCTTTGAGGCTGTATGCTGACGACACCACTCAATACGCCTCTGATGTCTCACCAATGGTTTTGCAGTTTGCAATTCCGATCTGAGTGTGCTATCGAGATGGTTCAGAATAAATTTTTTTACATTTTGATGCCGCTAAAACGCAAGCTATTGCTATTGGTCCGTCATCATACCATCACGAATTCTAGCTTAATGATTCTAATGTCCATTTGAAGGATACACTTAAAATCCTAGGAGTGGTCCTAGATAGTAAATTAACATTTTAATATCATAGGTGACGAATTACTTCTTAAATTTGGCCCGAAATTCCAGCGTTAATTTGTAAATTTACATGTGAAATTACAAAATTGCCATGGCAACCCTTCCGTACGTCTCAGTGTCAAGATGGCGACGAAGTTTTAAAATGCCGTGAATCTTCTACAGTCCCGTGTTTTTCTGCGAAATCTTTTGGACTTGTGTCAAGAGAACATCAAGAAGGATTCTAACAGGTATTTTGCAGAAAAAGTCTGAAAAATTCTGAACTTTATAAGCCAAATTTAAGGTCTAAACATTTGAGAGAGAGGAGTTCTCGATCGATGCGATCCAGGATAAACATGTCAAAAATCCAAGATTGCTAACGTAATTCGTCACCCATGATATTAATAGGTAATCAAATGGTATACTCGTGAAATTAGGGCGGAATAATTTCACTTGCGTTTTGTCCAAATCCTATAATTTCCCTCGCCTAAAGGATCGGGAAATTACTAGAATTTGGACAAAACGCGCGTGAAATTATTCCCTAATTTCACTCGTCACCATTTGATTACACATACAAAGCGCACATAAGGGAACAGCTGAATAAGGACTGCGCAAAGGCTTCGGCTCTGCGGAGAATACGTAAGTTCATTTCTAAGGACGTATTAGTTCGTCTCTACAAGGCTTTTGTTCTTCCTCACCTAGAGTACTTGAGTCCCCTTTTACTGGGAGTGGGCAATACGGAGACTACCAAAATAGAAACAATTGATTATTTTATATTAAGAACTATATTAGGCTATTCGAAGTCTGTGTCATATGAGTTCCTCCTCAGGATGGCTGATATCAAGTCCTTGGTGAAACGTAGGCAATTTCAATCTTTAGTTATGTTATACAGATGCTTGTATGACAAGGGGGCACCTTATATCAGGGAACTTTTTAATTTTAAGGATGTACGGTACAACTTACGTGGGCTTAGCACAAGGCTAGATCTACCTCCCTTTTATCTGGAGTTTATGCATCGATCCTTTACATTTTTAGCCAGCAAACTTCGGAATGCGTTACCTCCAAAAGTCAGAGAATCTCAAGACATTGCGTCATTTAAGCGATCTCATAAAGCTCACGTGGCTTAGGGCGTAGTGCTTGTAAATTTTGTAAATAGCTTAGTATTAGATTCTGCTTTTAGCCATTTTGTAGATCTGTGAGAATTCGTAGGTTGATACTGGGATGTTAAGAATGTTTCGTTCGCGTTTTTTTTTTTTTTACTTTGTAAACTAGTCAGGCGCACCCTAAGGTCGTCGGGGCCTGGTAGCTAGGATTATGGATATTATAGGATGTCGTTTTCAAGAAGTCATCGATCAGCGAAAAAGCAAAAGGACTAAAACAGTTCTGTTCTTTATTGTGAGCGTCAGTTTGTCTTGAGAAACAGTTCCGACAGATCCATTTATAGTTAGTATTTTAACAGTAGTAATGTATAGGTTACTAGCATAACTAGCATAGCTAGCTAATAATAGTTTTTGCTACTTTAGAGCTTTAATCGTCATACGCCAGACGATAAGATTACGTTAAGGATATCACTCGCTGCATAGTAATTAAATAAAGCATTGTTCATGTAAGATTGACTCGCTTATTTTGCTTTCAACTAATTTCAACGGGACCTTTGTTCATAATTGAACATTCGATGTAGAAAGAACTCGGCAAACAGGCTGTCTGTAGAATTTACAGACAACAGCTTCTTTCCCATCTCTCCAGAGATTAAAAAGACGGATTCACGGAGACGAATGTACTTCGGCGACCCCCGTCAACGCGGTCTTCCAACCGTACCTTTCGATGGCGCCGCCATCGAAAGTGCTGAAGTGAAACAAACACTCACAGAAATAAAAAGGCACGATACCAAACCAAAATATCCACAAAAAAGTAAAGAAAAATACTAAAAGAACCTGTTTAGACTTTCTTTTAAACCAGATTTAGCGAACTGATGAAGATTAACAAAGATTGACTCTACACAATGAAGGTAGCGAATATCAACTACGCGAAATATTTTTTTCTGGAGTACAGGGCGCGCAATGCATCTAGGGTGAACATGGACCTTTAAGTAAAAAAAGATTTCCCATTACAATTTACAAATTCCAATATGCTTAAGTTTGTTTTCGAAGAAGGGCAGTCTTTTAACTCTGCAGGTAGACTGTTACACAAGCTTGCAGTACTAAACATAAATGTGCGCTGTCCGTATGACTGTTTTAATCTAGGTAACTTTAACAGTTTCACAGTTTCTTGTTTCCTGCCTGGAATGGACTGCGCTGAATCTTTAAAACTTCTCAGCAATGTAACTGAGCAGCAAATCATTTAATTCGTTAAAAACAATCTTTGCCTTTAGTTTCGTCACTCGCTCTTGAAATGGGAGAATGTTAAGATCCTTGAGTAGAGCGGTAGAAGGAGCGTCCCAGGGAGCACCCAGTAGCAGCGAGCACCTGAAGGCGGAGCATGGTATTGAGATGAGCAATGAAGCTATCTCCCCAAACGCAGGCACCGTAATCCATCACAGGCTGTGCAAGAACATTGCAGAACATTAACCTTGCACGGGATGAAAGAAATCGTTTCGAACGCTTGGACAGTTCTTCGGTTCGCATGTCGGGAGGATGTTGCAAGCAGTAACCATCAGGAGGGCATTCAGGTTTTTCAGTTTTTCGACAGTTGCACCTCTTTAATTATTGTGCAGATTGTTATGTGAGGGTGCTAATGGGGGTACCCATAGCCTGGGTCGCAAGCGTTTCCATTTGGTCTCGAAGCAAAGAAAGACCGAGGAACGAAATTCTCGGTTTTGGCTGCGCGAGAAATGAAACGCGCGCCGAAAAATGAAGAGGGGGAGGGGGAGGGGAAGGAAGGAAACACTTGCAGACAAACCCCTCGAGTTTGAAAACCTGCGTTCGCCGGCGAACGCAGCGCCTGATTGGCTTGGTTAGTCGAACAATATTGACATGTGTCGATCAAAGGTTTGTTTCATATTGAGAAGTCATGGATGGTACGTGACACGCATTGTTCTGTGGTTGTTGTTTATTCTGGTCGGCAAGATTTGCCCTCCAATGCAAGAGCATTTTCATTGACCTGTTTTGAAACGTAAAGCTTTTCTTGCGACTAAATAACTAGGGTTTCAGGTCGTTTAATTTATTTTCCAAAGTGCCTCCTGGATGTGAATAACTAAAGGCAATTTTCTTTTGTCAGCGAATGAGATGGTTTCCTGTTATGTTTTGTCGTGCTGGGCCCAGCTCTTTAGTGTTTTTTGCGGGATGTTTAATTCTCTCGGATAGTGATTTCAGATTCAAATTTCGAAGAATGGATTGCACCTTAAACTGAAGCTACATCAACTATGGAGAACTGCATTGTGACTTAGTCAAGATTGCTGATTAAGCAATATTATGATTGCTTGGTAATAACTTTTGAATTGCGACTGTTCTGTCATATGCATTGCCCTTTCTGATCAGGCAAGAGACCGCAAGACCCTGATGGTTTCGGTTCTCCACACGAACTTCATCAGTTGCCGGGTTAGCTTTGTTCTTAGATGCTTTTACAAGAGCAACTCTAGTTGTCTGTGCCCTGGCGAGAACGGTAAGCCGTTCTGTCTGGCAGAGCTTTGACCTTGCACAAATACGCGTCGTGGATCGAAAATACTAGACTTGAATGCTTGTCACATTTTAACACTTCAAATCTCACTTTTGTGGAGGTTTTCATCTAAAAAATCGATGCAGATATTCAAAATCCTTTTTCGTCCCGCCGCCAGAGCGCGCCGGACAGCTTGCTCGCACAATAAGAAGCTAAACTGGAAGAATATAGTCGGGAAAAACTTGGGTGGTGTCTGTTTTAAGTGGTTGAGGTTGTGAATGAAAAATGGTTGTGGTTGTGAATTAGATGAAAGAAAAGAAAAAAATTGACGAAGAAAGGAAGATTATTACAGTGGAATATTCTTTATTACTAATAACCTGTTTAAAATTACAATTACCTGATGAAACCCATCCAAATACCTTTATCTGTATTCAACTTATTAGAATAAATTGTCATGAAAAATATTTCTCTTTAATATTATGTCCCAGCAGCCTAATCTTTATTCTTTTCAAGAAAGGATTGTGTTCATAAACGGTATAATGATTGTACATCCCAAAAGTAAATAAATATGGATATAACTTACCTAAGCAAAGCAACAATCTGCCCGCTGCCATGCGGTTAAGGTCACTGATCGCCTTGTCAGCTTTTTCCAAGAAATCTTTACAAGTATCCCGAAAACTGATTATTACTCTAAGTTTTCTTTTCACTTTATTTGCGTTGATGGGCTCCTCTTTATCAATGCAGTCCTCCACATACTACAAAGATTCAAAAAAGTATAAAGGTGGCATTGATTCAATTCGTGCTAATATATACTGCAACTACATCGAACTCCAGAACCAGCACTATCTTCAAGCCACTATACCACTCGTACGTAGGTTACGTCCTACTACAGTAACTGCAATGATTGTGACTGTTCCATTTTCTGCTCTTAATAATAGTTAGTAACTGTAGAGATAAAGGTAACTCGTTACAAAGAAGCAAAAGAACTAAAGAAAACAAAAAGACCGCAGGGTTCGAGTAACAATTGATATTTTTAAAACTCCAATAAGTTGCAATGAGCGTCTAAGAATTCAAAGGAATCGTCAGAAAAATAGTAACTTGTTTATGCATATTTACGGAGAAATTTCGATTTGTCGATGGAAGAGAAGTAGATCTTTTTGCACTCTATTTCATCCAGGCGAGTTATAACATTTTTTTTACAAAAGCACTTATAGGCTCAAGCTGCATTTCGCAGCAATGACATACATCAATGACAGGAGGGCGGATCGGTGGCATCCGAAGGCATGTTTCAAGGCTCCGCTTCCATTGCCCTTTCCCTTTCCCCGACTACCGGTCAGCGAGCGAAGTGAGCCGATTTTTTTTCGCCCTCTAGATTTTTCTTTTTCACCTTTTTCCCCTGCTGCGAAGCCTGGTCCCAGGCTACTTACAACAAGATTCTATCGGTTATTTCGAACTCCTGCCTTTGAAAACCATATCACTTCAAGAAACCTTTTTCCTCGCGCGCGGTATACTACTCAGAAATCTTTTGAAATTAAGGTGGCTCGACAGGGATTTATACCTTCCAAGTTTGAGCATGAAAAATTACCACCACAGCTGTATTAGATACAGAAGAAAATTTATTACGATCAGGGTTCCAATGACATCGGATTTGTCGTAGCAACGAAATGACGCCATTACCTATTATACTTGCAGCCGTATTTCTCCAAGTTTCATATTTTCGTGGACAACAGTAGCTAACATTTCTGCATATTTCAAATGGATTGTTAGCTACTGCTGTCAAGCGAAACTGAAACTTGAAGACAATACCCCTGAACAATGAGAAGTTCTCACTTGTCAACACAAAATTTCCGACAATAAAATTAGCGATTTGTAGCCCTTACTTTACTACCTCAAGATATCAATAATCTTAGAACTCAAATCGCTCAAAGGTGACATATAAACGACGACTAGTCTAAAGAATCACTGTTTTCTTTTTTAATCTATTGCGCGGCTTTCAAATGATTCGCTTATATGTTTAAGTAGACCTAAACGTTTGCAAAACCGCTAACACGAGCTCCTCGATGGAAAATCCTTCTTTCTGGCAATCGGCTAAAAATAAAGTTATATATCTCCATGATCTTCATCACACACGTTGTTTTAAAAAATAGAAACTACCATAAGGTAAAACTGATTGCATTCCAAAAGAGCTTCAATTTCTCTACGGACTATATATAACTGCCGAACATCAAGATTGTCCAATTTTCACTCTATTTCTAACCATAAAAAATTCATCCCAAGATATCTTGATAACGCTGTTATAGGTTTCGCTTGAAGATCACTAACATCAAAGAGGGAGAGAAAAAGGCTCTCGTGAACGATTTTGGAAGAACAGTTCCCAGTAAAGGAAAGTAAAATAAGCCTGAAAGGCGTCATTTCGTTGCTATGACTACTCCGATGTCATTGTCACACTGATCATAAAAAAATTGTCATCTATATCTACATACATACATACACTTTGTTGAGCATCCCTAAAAAGGGCTTTTTAGAATTAATATAAAAACAAATTAAATAAATTAAAGAGAGGAATAAATAAATTATTTAATTAATTATTTTAGAAAAAACATCTAACCTAGTTCATGGTACAAATCAGTTTATTAATAAGACGTCTCTTAAAAAACTTTAGTATTTATGATACCCCTTATTCTTTACTTAAATTATTCCATATTTTTACACCACGGTATTAAAAAGCGCATCAGCCAGCATTGATTCTACAAGATGGAATATTGAGGCTATCTCTATATCTTGTCTGTCTATCATGGATAATAGCTCGAGTTGAAAATTTATCTGACAAGTAGCTAGGTGACAGACCTTTGAGACATTGATGCATCATAACTGAATCATTGACTGTAAGCCTGTTCGCAGACATTTAGCCATCGAAGTGATCTTAGACTTGCAGAGGTATGGTCATATTTGCGGAGTGCCAAGATACTCTCCTGGCGGCAAAATTTTGAACAAGCTGAAGCTAACGCACGTTAGTCGCCGTGGTATTTTTCCAAACTCGAAATTTCTCAAGAAAATCCTTGGGTTTCCCGAGAATTCCCGGAAAATTCTTTCGCGTTAATTTGCACCAACATTCTTAAGAATTCTCGAGAATTCTCTGGATTATATTGGAACAGAAACAGGCTAAAAACTCTTAGTCCAGGGCCATGTGTCCGAAAAATCGTTCTCGTGGGCATTTTATGAACATTGAAGTTTCTTTGCAGAAACTTACAGTTTAAATGGTGCTGAATCGAAAAAAAGTTGTCTGCAATTTTTCCAGAGCCATTTAGGCCTGTTTTATGCAAATTAGATATGACGTCATTATATAGCTGATGAATGACAACAAAATGCCTTCAGTTTGATCCGCGACTTTGTGAATCAAATATACTAATGCATTTACAACTGCAGTTTACATCACATTTTGACTGTTTCAAGGAATGAACGAATGGACCACATATTTAAAGCAAGATACACGGGTTTTCATTTCAGAAACGTCTTTTCTTTTCTCCAGATATTTACTACATCTTTTAATGAATCCCCTTTGAATTTACGAGACCAATTCTCCAGCTTTTTAAAGTTCTCTTTCTGTTCTCTGCCGATTTTTAAACACCAGAAAATATATGGTATAATCCTGTCTGAGTCCAGCTAGAAAAGGTATGCGTTTTGATGGTCTCCCCGTGGTTTAAAACTCAACACCTTATTTGTTTTCAGGTTATTCTTCCTCTCTTATTTGATTTTAGTGTGCGAAGGCATATTTACCTGACGACTACTACTGTGTATGCTATTTATCTGGAAAAAAAACCCAAGATTATGGAGTTTTATTTATTTATTATTATCAATTTGCCGCATTAAAACAATACATTCATTAATAAAATTAAATGGGTGTATACTATGTTTAGGAAGGTCCCACACTTAGACGACCTGGTTTTCTGAATCGGCGAGATGCACATGATTATGCACGATGACCTCTCAAAAGCTTTGACATGTCCATCAACACCAATATTGAGATTTCCTTTTCTTTATAGCTTTTATAGGTCACCAGTAACAGACAGAAGAGCCTTTTCAGTGGAATGATATTTACGATTGCCGCTTTGGATTTGTGATGGCTTGTTGTTATTGTCTAAGAACGTGACGAATTGTATGTAAGCCAACCTTTCGTTTACTTTGGATAATGCCGATAGAAGTGACACGGGCCAATTGTTACATGGGTTTCCAGCATCACCATCTTTAAGAACACAAGTCACTTCTTCTTCAATTTTCCACACACGTGCAAACGTATTAGATTTGAAGGAATTATTCATCAGGGCCGTTCGTTCTCTGATTATATGCAAAGCAGCTGGTAAAACGAAGCCAGGTGCTTTATGAGAAGGCAAATTTGGGATAACATTCGCCACATCGTTCTCTGATACAGGCTGTTAAAGTTCCAACCGATGCGAAATACTTATTAAAACTGTTGGCCACGTTCTTGTGAATATACAGCGGCGGTTATTTTTCCAAATCCTTGTTAATTGTGACGTATATTTTATGCTCAAACTTAGGAGATCCTGAAAAATATGGCGTACGATCCCCGCCAAAATTCATGGTTTGTATGTTAAATTGTGCATTTAAATTTTCAAAACTTGATTTTACAGCTGAATTCAATATTTTGCACTCTTCCTTTGGAATTCACATCATTGGAAAACGTTTTTACACTTGTCTTTTAGCTTTTGAACTCAACTTTTTTATTTGACCTTGTTCGCTGTACAAATTTTTATACACTACTACTTTTTATTAGTTTTGATGCCTGAACCAGCACTCTACAATTGACTGACATGCCAATTTTGCATTCGATACTCACTTGCCGCATTTTGCTAGTCACCAAGTCATGCAAATTTCAAACTCAACATCGTATATTTTCAACTCAACTTTTGAATTTTTCAATTTGTTCCTCGAGCCCGAATGGGCTCTGAGTCAGATATCCCATGAGGCTGACGGCCAAAAGGGCTATTGACTCAGAGGCCATGAGGGCGAGAGGAATAGTTGTTTTACTAAAATCCAACTAGTTGGTCAAAAATATCGAGACAAAACAACTTTAGCTAGCAAAACGCGATTCAGCCGCCGTTATTTTGGTTTTCAAAGCCGGCGCTTTTCGCTACTAGTGGGCTATAACATATAGCCTAGTAGTAGCTCAACCTATCAGAACGCAGCATTGATAATAGAACACCAGTTGGATTTTACTAATGGCTGATATTTGTTCTTGATTCGTACGTTTTCTGTACAGTAACTAATAAGATAGTAATGTACAAGGAAATGTTACTTCAAACCTTAAAAAGTGGCTCCAATCTGATCCTCATTTCCTGAAGAGCCTGTTTGGCCTTGTCTACACATTCCTCCAATCTTTCAATCTGCGGCACCATATGTTTTGGAATTTCAGTTTTTAATTCTAGAATGTCGGTTACCAAAAGGGATAAGCCTGCCAATTCTCTTGCCAGTAAGATATACCCTTTCTTTGGATCAAGAAAGCACCCCAATGTCCAAGACAGCTTGTAATAGACATCGCTGTCAAGGTTCTTCTTTTCCTTGATTAGACTGATGAGGGAAATGTAATGCTTTTTAATATCCGTACTGTCGATAAGCTCCGTTGCTCCTTCTAATATCTTAGAAAGGAAGTCACTATTGGATTGAACCATCTTGCCTTTGTGTTTTCCTGAAAGCAAAACGGCACAAATGCATTTTAATGTAGGAACGGGTAGCTGTGTACATGCATCTTTTTTATCATTTATTGAATGATACATTTTAGGCCTTGGAATAGTGAATAGTGTATAAGCTAAGATTCCGGACAAAATTAATTAGGACGATTGTTCAAGTTCAGCAGTAGTTCATTTTATTCTTCAAAAATATGGTAATATCCTTGCTAAATATCTCCTGCCCCCTCTCTGTTCAATGCTGAGATATGAAAGAACAATTACGCGCACAAACAATGGGCCATTTCCGAGACCTCTGTATCAAAACGAGGTTAAGTGCCTCGCCTTTGATAGGGAAATGATTTTTCATTCTCATGCAAATAAAACTCATTTTCACAAGAAAAGTTGTGCACTTGGCCTCATTTTCAAAGTGAGGGTTTTTGGAACTCAGAAGTGGCCTATTACAGTGTGACTACAATAACCGGGGCCAATTCAACTATACTATCCACCCGGTCAGATGTAATTTCTTTAAGTCGCTGAAGGTTAGACTTCCACTTAGTAAAATGTTTCTCAAATCGTCAATTTCTTTTACGAATTATGCGATTTTTCACGAAAAGTTGCTATTCGAGGTCAATTATACGAAATCGCAACATGGCAGAATATCAGAAGCCCTGCATAAGAAGTGGAGCACCTGATGTTATTCCCGTCATCTTTCGAAGCTCGGGAACTGTTTCGATGAATGAACCACTGGAGGCAACAGGAAACGTCGGATTATGAATCCATCTCGGTCTCCTCACAGAACAGACAACACGCAGGCAACACCTTCTTCCCAAACGTAGCGAACTTCTAACAATTCTCGCCGTTTTGCCCATAGAAAGCATGGAGGTGGAAAGGTCATTTTATTGTATTCGGAGGATCCTTACTTGGCTTCAGAAAACAATGGCCACCGAACGACTTTCAGATTTGGCCGTCATCGCCATGTATGGCGATAGAAACGTGGTTTGTGGGAAATTTGTGGCGCTGCACCCTAGACGAATGACGGCGTCTTTACTTTTGGACGACGCATCTTTTTCTTCTATTTTGTAGCGTTTCAAACATTTACACTGTTACAGTCTCCAATTCTTCCTTCCTAAATCGCCATGTTTGGGGATAAACGTACGTAAGACAACTTAAAATTCAGTTAACGTGTTGTTTGGTGACTGATTGGTCTCAGCTACCGCCCATTAAAAAATCCTCGATCCGCCCCTGAATCTGTTTGCTCGTTAAAAGGCGGTCTTAATTGTTTGACGTAAAGCATTTCATTAACAAGGCTGTCAAATTTGCAAAAAAAATACAAGAAGTAGTTGTAAAAATATTCCCTTTGCGCCAATTCGAAACACTATTTTCTCTGATATTTCTGTTTTTCCGTCATCTAATTCCCCCACTCCCCCCCACTACCAAATTATCCTAATTATTTCCATTTTTTAATTTAGGAAAAAAAATCGCTATACATATCTACGACAATTAAAAGTTCGGAAAAAATGTGATAAGGCAACGTTTCTAATTAAATCTAGTCATCAAAAAATATATGAGCCCGCTTCGCTCGAGGAAAAAAATCAGAAATATAAGGGAAAAAAAGTGTTTTGAAATTGAAACAGAGGGAATATTTTTGCGTTCGTAGATCGCCATCATAAATTTGTTAGCCAGAAAAAATTGAGTTTTTTGGCGATGGACTTCCAAATAGCCTCTCCTCTTGAAAGAACGTAGCGCTCCTGGGTACGAAAGATACAATACGCATGACTTCTTCGACCAATACTAGATGATTGTTGATCAACGTGACTTGACGGCCGATAGATCAACGTGACTTGATCCGTAACACAGAAAAGGAAACTTTCAGAGTGTTTCTCAACTTAAGCTCGATTGAAGGTTTTCCTGATGCTTGTGAAGTCGCGAAGGATCAAGTTTTAACTCGAACATAGGTGAATTTTGTTCTGTTATTTTTGTTTTTGTTTCTGTTTTTTTTTATGGCGCATTAAATTACTTAGATATATTTCAAATTTTAAGGCATATGCGATTAAGCGCGTTAAGAGAGTAAATTTTTGCTGAACAAGGCGTACAAGAACTGTTCTTTCAACTTTCGTTTAGTTATTTTAATAAATTAAGGTTCATAAATTGAATGAATAAGTGAATGAATGATAACTTTATTTATACACGGTTAAAAACATCAGTCTAACATAGAAAATTAATTAAAAATGCTCAAAAACTGTTTTACATATTTGCCGTGTGGGAGTATTGATCAGAAAACCATCTACGGGAACCTTTCTTAAAGAAACCTAAGGAATTTGATGTACATATTTCCTCTGGAAGATTGTTCCATAGAAGAGCGCCACTGTAACTAAAGCTACACTTTAGGTAATCAGTTCTTGGTTTTGGGAGCATTAATTTTTTCTTCGTGTTGCGAAAATAGTAATTCGGTGTTCTTGGGGAGATAAGCTGGGGCGAGATTATTAATGCACTTGTACATTAAATTAGCCTTTTGTTTAGCCCGTCTAACCGATAAATTGTCCTAACCAAGCGAGTTAAGAAGGAACTAGTATCACAGCTAGACTTGGTGATAACTCTAATAGCACGATTTTGAAGTTTTTCACTAAGCTGTTGGGTCAAGCCATCCCATAAAGCGCTACAATAATCGAAGTGTGGCTCGATAAGACCTTTGTAATTGCAGTGTGCATTGAAAATAATGGCCTAATCCGCTTAAGAGCACCGATGCCAGAGGATACTTTTTTAGAGATTTCTGATCATGAATGTGGGCCTTCCACGAGAGATTTTCATCAATGATAAGCCCGAGAGATTTGCTTTGATTGCTTTGGTTTATTGGGACGCCGTGTAAATGAATGTTCACTGTGTAGTAATCATTGTTGATTTGGGACTCAAGATCAGGTATAGTAGCTGCCGAAAAGGTAATATTTAAGTGTCTTCGGCATACATTCTAGGAGACCCACATTCAAACAATTTGGTAGATCATTGATATAGATTAAGAAGAGGACCGATTACTGACCCTTGAGGTACGCCACCATTTAGAGGGCTTGCGCTAGACAGATGATTGTTTACATTACACCTTTGCATACGGTTAGTTAGCTAAGATTTAAACCATTTCAGGGCGTCTTGATCAACGCCATACGTAGTGATTTTTTTTGGAAATATCTCGTAGTCAATAGTGTCAAAGGCTTTTTTCAAATCAATAAAGATTACACCATTATGAAGGCCTCTATCAATATTGACACACCAGTTATCGTTTGTCTCCAACAAGGCAGTAAGAGTGCTGTGTAGCGAGCGGAAACCAGACTGGCCGCTGTTAGCTGGTCATAGATAATTTTTTCGAAAATTCTGGCTACGGTAGGAATAACAGATATAGGCCGATAGTTGTTTAGGTCAGAAATAGAACCATTCTTAAAAATTGGTGACTCCAGTCAGGGGGGAAAATACCAGTCTCTAACGATTGATTAAGATGCCCGACAACATCGGCAGCAATCTTCAGAAGCCTGTATGGGATGTTGGATCTTTCAACCTTGAGTCACATTTTAAGTAAAGCACTTCCGTTTATTGGAGTAAATAATAAAAACCACATGCAGCGTTCAAGTTAAATAATTATTGCTCAAGCCTTCCCCGGTTGGCACCGCACTTTACTTTTTTAAGTAACGATAGAAAAAGCCATAAAAAGGAAGCTTACATCCATCCGATTGAACTCGATTGGTTTCATTACAGAGCTTAAGCAAAGTCAAACAAATTCGAGCTTTTCGCTCGGATTTTTTGCCGTCGCTGCATGACTAATAATCATCTTATATTTCAATTAGTACAAATGAAATTATCTGATTACTGCCAATATATCTTCATCCTGCTGCTGAAGAAACTAACACTTGAGTCAACTAACAACTATAATTCCATTCTGTTATGAACTGATGCAGTATAATTATGCAACACATGCTGTTCTATTAACCTATTGACAATAAAATATATATGTATCGTTTGTTTTTTAACATTATGTTAATCATTACCATGATCAACTTTGTTTTTCTCCCTGGACACTAACTCTACAATAGAAGCCTGTAAAAATCTATGGTCTGCCCAGAAATAACTCACTTCGCATATCGAACGTACTCTTTAATCTAATACAGAGAATCGGCACAGGGGAAATCCTCTATTGACAATACCTGTCTGTTTAGACTATGATGAATGTTTAATGATTTACAGAATACTCTAGAAAAGTGGTTTTTCCCGTTTTCAACCAATCAGAAAGATATATTACATCTTTTTTTTTTCAAGAAAGGCAAAAATTCAGTGAAAATTTCACAACAGTGAAAATTTCAGTGAAACACTGTCTGATAAAGCTTGACACGCATTAAGACCGACTGTATAAGTGTGTAAAAAAAATCAGTATTGAGGAGAAATACAAGACATTTCAAGGCATCAATCAATTCTACACATATTATTTGTTTGAGCGGAAAAAATAAAATTGAACTTTAAGGAAATAATTTTATAAATAAAAGAAATGGGATTCAAATCTTTATTGCAAACGCAAAACAAATACACAAGACACAAGATTTCGTAACTTTCTCCTCAAGATTTGATTATAAACGTCTAAACAATATTCATCTACTTGTTGAAAGAATTATTAAACTCAGTTAATCTTAATGGGCAAATAAAAATGAATCAACAAATTACTTTATCGATGAAATAATAAATCAACTAATGCTATTCATTATCATAATTATAATGTTTGCCTTCAGGCGATCCTACAATACATTGCGTTTTAACAAAAAACGTGGGAGGACGGGGGGAATTCATGCAAACACATTTGTCACCGCAAAGAAACGATCCTGACTAACTACTCGTTTTTTTAGTTTTCTCTCTCTCTTAAATGTCGAAAAAGTTTATCAAAGACTACATTAATGTCGCTCAATTGGGAAATCATGGACCAGACCATGCCGACCATAATCGAGGTTTTAAGCTAAAGCAAACTATTAGGTGCACGTGTGGCTTGGTATCAACAAGATAGATAGTAGTATAAACATAACAGCTTTCTTTAATTTACCAGACATGTTTCGACGGTACGTCCGTCATCTTCAGTGTTACATATTTTGAAATCGCCGTTGAATTTAAAGCGCGCGCGATCTTACAAAGTTCGTTACATGCCCGATCTCAACCAGCAGCTGAAACACTTTAACCTGACTCTCTCCCTGTAAAGAACTAAGCGTCACTCATTTAATTTTTTTTGTTTTTGTTTTTGTTTTAGTACGCAATATTGACAACGCAATGTAACGACCTTTGTAAGATCGCGCCCGCTTTAAATTCAACGGCGATTTCAAAATATGTAACACTGAAGATGACGTATGTACCGTCGAAACATGTCTGGTAAATTAAAGAAAGTTGTTATGTTTATACGACTATCTATCTTGTTGATACCAAGCCACACGTGCACCTAATGACCAGAAACTCATCCGAGGAACTATTCAACTTCACACCTGTCACCTGTACGCAGGTCGAACGTATTGTATCATCTATGCCTTCTAATAAGTCTCCTGGCTCCGACAAAAACAGCATGCGCATCATCAAAGATGCCTTCCTGTTATCCTTGGCCTTTTGACGGACATCATCAACTGTTCTTTCGCAACTTCTACCTTTCCAAACTCCTGGAAAGAGTCTGAGGTCATACCACTACTGAAAGACGGAGATCACGAGGAGCCATCAAATAATCGCCCCTTTCAATGCTTGCCGTTGCTTCAAAGATCTGCGAGAAGGTAGCACTCCAACAGTTCAGCAATTATTTACAACGCAACGGCCTCCTTAGTAAACATCAAAGTGGTAATCGTAAATACCACTCTACAGAGACTCTTAATATTATGATCAGCGACTTCTTATTAGATGCTATGGACAATAAGAGACTGTCAGCCTTGATACTATTAGATCTATCAAAAGCTTTTGACAGTATTAGCCATACTATATTATTACAGAAGCTGAGCCTTGTTGCCGCCGACAAAACCACGAAATGGTTTAAGAGTTACCTGACTGATAGAACTCAGGTGGTCCGTATTGGCACATCTACATCTACACCCCTCCCTATCACCCATGGCGTACCACAGGACGCCATACTGTCACCACTTTTGTTTTGTATTTATATCAGTGATCTTCCTCTCGCTCCACAAGTATGCAATCTCCAGTCCTACGTAGACGACTCTAAGATCTTCTTATCCTTTCCAGTCAAGGATGCTGAGTCTGCAAAACGTGTTCTTGAAGAAAATTTAAGACGAGTGGCTGCCTGGTGCTGTAAAAATCAACTACTAATCAACCCTGAAAAGACCAAGTTCCTTATGGTCGGAACACAACAACTACTGCGCAGGCTTCCGAGCGAAATCTCGATCTCTTTCTTGGGGAAAGAGATCACACCTGTCTCCAGTGCCAAGGATCTCGGAATAATTCTAGACAGAAACTTAACCTATGGCCAACACATCCATCAACTTACTTCATCGTGCATGACCAAACTCTGTCAAATAAACAGGGTAAAGAACAGTTTTGATAAGGACACTCTGTGCACAATCATCTCCGCTCTAGTCCTAAGCAAATTGTTCTATTGCTCTACAGTTCGGTCAAACACAACTGCCACAAACATCAAGAGGCTTCAAGCTGCTCAGAATTTCGCGTGCAGAATCATCACGAAAACAAAGAAATTTGAGCACATAACACCTGCGTTACGCGAGATCAAATGGCTACCAGTAAATGAGCATCTCCACTACAGAGACACTGTAATGACGTTTAGGTGCATGAAGGGCCTAGCTCCCACATATTTGTGTGAGTCTCTCCGAAGACGCAAGTCTATTCACTATCATAACACTAGAAACAGAGAATCCCTTGATATTCCTCCAAGCAAGACAAAGTCAGGACAGCGACGTTTCCTCCATAGAGCAGTCAACATTTGGAACAATTTAGACAAAGACTTTAAACAGTTATCTTTACCATCATTTAAAAAAAAGTTGAAAACTCACATGCTAGAGAATTATTTTAAATAAAGACCGCTTTTTATAATTTATTCATATTTTGTTATAATGTTCTTTGCTGTTTAGTATTGAAAAGCCTCCTGGGGAATACTAATAAAGAATGTATGTATGTATGTTACGGCTACCGGCAATCGTTAAAACCAGGAGGGNGGCCCTACTTCCACAATATTTTGGTAGGCCCCCCCGAGACGCAAAGTCAATTACCAACAAAACCCCAGAAACAAGAAAACCCCTGGTTATCCCTCAAAGCAGGCCAAGGCAAGGAAGCCGCCTTTTCTTCCATAAGGCAGTAAACATTTGAACAATTTAAACAAAAGCTTTAAACAGGTTACTTTTCCATCCTTTAAAAAAAAGTTGAAAACTCACATGCTAGAGAATTATTTTAAATAAAGACCGCTTTTTATAATTTATTCATATTTTGTTATAATGTTCTTTGCTGTTTAGTATTGAAAAGCCTCCTGGGGAATACTAATAAAGAATGTATGTATGTATGTTACGGCTACCGGCAATCGTTAAAACCAGGAGGGCTGGTACCACAAGCGCCTGATTACCTCGTTGTTACCACAAGACCGCATCGCAAGTATTTTAAAGATGGTCGACAACATATTTCTTCTGATGCGTCTTCAGTTTATTACCACGTCAACCTTTACTGTGTCAACACAGCCTTTCCTGGCTTTCAATCCAACCTTTGCCAAGTGCCTTCTGACCTCCTGCCATTCCTTCCGCCAGAGTACAAAGAAATGGCTGCTAACAGGCTGGGCCTTTTGTTTTAGACTTTTTGCCGGTAACTGTTGTCCTTTTTTTTCGTCAACGTGCGGCAAAGCGTATTTCTGTCAAGTTGGCTAACAAAACACTAAACAGAAATTAAACGGACTGCTTATTTAGGGTAGCCTTTCCATGTTTTACCAGTCCAGTCCCGTCCATGTTTTATCATATGCAACTGAAATCGTACAGGGGTTTTTCTAAATTTTTAGTAACAGATGATCAAAATCTTTTCGTCTATTTGGTCTAGAGCTTTTAGCTAGGTCCAAACGTCAAAAATAAGCTTTTACACCTAAATTTAGCGAATGATTACTTTCCCGAAAAACAAGAGGTGTTCACCTATTAATGAGATATAAAATTCATCGGCAGATGGTGCAAATCAAACATTTAACAGCGCCGCAAAAATGGCTAATTTTCAATTTTCAAGACATGCAAATTGGCCTTGGCGGGACAAAATACTTTATAGCGCCCCCAGCGCGGCAAGAAAATTATTGTGAATCAAATATCAAACCTGTTTTAGTTATAGTCACGATAAGGCCTTTCACTTGCCAGGGTTTCAGGCAAAATTATGTATCACGCGAAATTGAGTGGGCGGTTTTTACAGACACTGCCTCTTGAATATTCATCATACATAGTCAAAACAATCAGACAGCTGTTGTCAATGTAGGATTTCCCTTGTGATTCTTTGTAAGTAGTTAAAAATATTCCCTCTGCCTCAATTCAAAAACACTATTTCCCTAAAATTTCTGTTTCTTTTTTTTTTCGCGTGCGAATGCTGGCTCATATATTTTTGGATGACTAGACTTAATTAGAAATATTACCTTTTCGCATTTTTTCCAGTCTTTTTTAGAATTAACTTTAGATTATAAAAAAGTATTATAATTGTCGGAGTAAACAGTTCCATTAAGCGCTAAAGGGCCTCAAAAACCTGAAACTGGTAATAAAGATGGCTTTAAAGAAAACGAGCTAAAGATGCAGCCTTATTGGGTATACCCCGTGAGCTAGACCCCCTCTTGAAGAACTACTGTTTTTGAGGAATTTTAGTTATGTGACTCCTCGTTGGCTCTAGTGGCGGGAAATCGCTAGGCAGGTATATGCACGTTTCGGAGCCATTTTTTCGGGAAAAACATTAAAGATTTCAAGGATAGAAAGAGAGAAGACAATTAATAGAGGAAAGAAGTCTTTGTTTCTTTAATTACAACATTCCACGGTATTAAAAAAGCTTTCTACGTATTAGGGTTAAAGAGTGAACAACGGATGAGTCAAAACTGCGCGCATTATTTCGCAGGCTGTGTATCTTGCCGCGAATATCTTGTACCGGTGGAGACACGATTGGACGGGTCACCATAACGGGTCACCATACTATCCAGGGCGTTTTCTAAGAGCTCTCTGTTATATATAATGGATTAAGAAAGAAAAGGATAAGGTACTTTCATACTTAATTGAAATAGCCAAGGTTTATATCGCCTTGATACATGTAAGACAAGTTATTAAAACTTTGATCATGGTGACACGATTGTTCGCTGAAAGAAACTTATAAATATCTTAATTGAATTAATGTACGGTGACCCGTGTACACGTCGAGTAGAACGCTTTTTTGGAGGTTTCAAGGATAGGTAGTGTCCTCGTTTTATATGATTCATGTTTTGTACCTCAAGTCCCACATTTATGGCACAGTAGTTTGTTTTAGAGTTATTCAGGAAGGTGTATATTTGGGGTAAAGAATGAGAACCGATGTCACCATTTGGCGCAAGGCCAAATTAACATATGTTGTAAACAACTTATAAAAAGTTGTTGATTTCACAGCAGTAGCCTGGAATATCATTAAGACACTTTGGCGTCGGACCAAACAGTTACACTATTGTTGGACACCCTTTTAGTATAGTATCCTTAGAAATTTAGAAAGCGGGATACTGTTCTCGCTGATAGGTCTTGGGAATAATCCTGGCTTGTTGCATTTTCCTCCAAACTGAGGAAAACTTTCCCCCTTTCTCTCGAAATCGCTTAATCGCTCTTTCAGCTGTCTTTCGCCTCTTGCCCTTAAGTTAGAAATGCGTCCCTTTGAGCCTTGTTCCTACACTCTTTCTTGGCAAAGAGGCCTTCTCTATTATTCTCCACACATTTTTTTTAGAAATGTGGTACATTCGAGCGCCTCTCTGTATATGAAAACCCTGAATCTTACGTAGATAGTATGCACGTGCTATATTGTCAGGCTATCAATCGGCCACTAGAAAGCTATTTGTGTACGGTTTAGTGCACACTCAGTTCCTTTGATTTTACAATACTCTACTCTGTCCAAGAAATTTCTGCGAACTGGTCATTCTTTGTGTTATGTTGTTATGCCCAAATAACTTAGTTCACTGCTATAGAAACGTTCGCGAAACACAATGGATACCCAACAAACCAAAAGCCCGTCGCTTGTGACCGACCTACAGATTAACCTCTGTATCTGTCAACACGCCTTCAAATTCCTCCCTGACACTGTGTTTTTGAGGAATTTTAGTTATGTGACTCCTCGTTGGCTCTAGTGGCGGGAAATCGCTAGGCAGGTATATGCACGTTTCGGAGCCATTTTTTCGGGAAAAACATTAAAGATTTCAAGGATAGAAAGAGAGAAGACAATTAATAGAGGAAAGAAGTCTTTGTTTCTTTAATTACAACATTCCACGGTATTAAAAAAGCTTTCTACGTATTAGGGTTAAAGAGTGAACAACAAATGAGTCAAAACTGCGCGCACTATTTCGCAGGCTGTGTATCTTGCCGCGAATCTCACCTATTGTATGGAATATGCTTGAACATCTTCACTATGAATCGGCATATTTCAAAGAGCTACACAACGAGCAAGAATACTATTAACTGACAATATACAGAGCGGTGGCAGCTGTAGTGTCCACTATTACTAGTTAGAAACTAATAGTTCGCAGGCCTATTTCAGAACGTTTTCTATGTCTCTTCACTGTCTCTTTAAATCTACCCTCGAGATCTATATCGTAAGGGAGAAATGTTTTTAACAAAACGGACAATTATGTACATATTAGATGAAACTCGAACGTTAAAATTAATGCACTTCTATCTTATCTCAACTGAAATTCATGTGAGTTAGAAATCTGAATAGAAAATTTAAGGCTCGGCTCAGGATAAGAATTTATCTCAACGGCGCTGCACCTTAATTCCATGCATGGTATATTATAATCTCATCAACTACCTCACCCGGCCCAACTAGTTCACGGAAATTGAGTGGGAAACGAAAGAATAATAAAAGAATGATTTCGAAAAAGTTACAATTGCCGAGTTACATTCATTTGCTGCTAAGGAGTTGCAATTATCTAGGGAAATCTATTTCAATTTTCTTACCTTTGAATGAGTAAAGTGCAGATACTCGCTCTTTCCGCTATGGGCAGATTCGCAAGAAACTAATTAATAGGCAACTTTCGATATATTAAAATTCAGCATGTCTAGCAGGTCCTAGAAGACACAAACAAAGAAAATGAATAAACATGAATAATAATGGTTTATTTCCGCCTATTCGCGCCCTCCTGTGCCATATAAGGCTCTATTCCTGTCTCTGACCCGCACGCCCTTTTTGCAGCTGATGAGAGACACAGGTATCGGTTTAATCTCGAATCTCATCACGTTCTCTGCATGTGACGTGAAGCGCAAAACGTATTGATATTGAGAATACTGTTGAAAGATATGCCGCGAGTCAAGAGTTAGTGATTTCTTGCATTGTAAAGAATGTTGCTGGTCGACTCCGTTCAGAAACTCGGTTGCGTATTGTATGGTTGGACAACTCCCGAAAACCCAGTAAGGAACTTATCGTGACAAAATATTCACTGTCCAAATTGCAAGGAAATTTTCCAAGAAAAACGGAAGAGCCCCTGGGAAATTACTCTTCCTGAGCTAGTTCCCGGAAAACTAATTGGCCTATCAGATTTAGGATATCCAAATTTGGCAAACAAATTAAATAAGCAGGCAAAATCACGTCGTGTTTTCTGAGAAAGAGCGAGTAACATGGATCCGTAGCTTTTACACAAAGTTTTTGGTAAATAATGTTGGAAAGTAAATGGACCACGACGTTTCGGGTGTTTTTGTAGTGGAAATTTTCCGAAACAAATAACAGGACTGAAAAGTATGATGAGTGGATAATCAGTCAAACTGAATTAACGCGAATAATTAACGGTACGGAACTGAACGTTCGGATGTGAAAATCAAAACGAATGTTACCGCGTCAGCGTCGGAATGGTCCACAAAACTCTGGACAGAGTCAACATCTGATTTCACGTCTATAACATTTCGGAAATGTTTCGGATAAAATCCTATCAAAACGCCCGGTTTAATAGCAGGTCCACACGGTCAGGCAGGGCAAACAAGCCAGTCTCGGTTGAGGATCTAACGTTCAGCTTGTCATGCAATACTCCTTCAAAGATTGCGTCGCGAGTAGCGCAGGCTATATTGGTCTACCAAAAAGACCTGTGGGGATTGAAGAATGTCTTCTCGCACGCGCCGTCGCGTCAACTAATATCTTTGTTCCTCAAAGAAATTAGAGATTTGGCCATTCGAAAACCAACATACTTGTAATTAGGTGAAAAATTTTACAAGCCTTTGTTCACACTATACCAGAAAACATTAAAAGGAAACAAAACCGAAACAATCACCGAAACAACCGAAAAACCGTCTTCTGTGGCAAGCTTACATCTGACTTGCTATCTTTCAGTTGGACATTGGTGGTTCATGGGAGTTTGGATGGATTCACTCATATAGATGGATAACTCAAGTGCAAAACACCGGCAACCGTGCTGAGAACAATACTCCGTTTCTTGTTAACCTTTGGATGGAGACGTACAAGCAAGAGGGGGGGAGGGGGGTGAGGTTGCCACCCTCCCCTGAGGTTTTTCTGAGTTTTTTCCAAGACGATTACACGTTAGCGCCTGGAATTTTCAGTAGCTGTTTGTTTATCCCTTGCGCGCATTTTGAGACAAGTTGAGTGACGATCGGTTTCTATGGTTACGAGATATAACGTCATAAGTACCAGGTGGTCAAGCCATTTTTTAGTGGAATTGCATGTTTTTTCAACTTCTTTCACCTATAAAAGATTAAAATGAAGCAAAGTACTTATTAATGTGTTATCTTCGCAAGCACAAAAAAATACCAATTCTGGCGTTTTTTACCTGATTTCTAATTCTTGTTGACATTACAGGCCTCCAGCAGCACGACCACGCATAAAGTTTACCTCTTCTTGTAGAGAAGATCAAAGGCTTTCAACTGAAGGTAAAATCCTTTCGAAATACTGCAACATATCAAAAACCCTAGGCAGGAGTGCCATCAACCCCGCCCCTTGTACCACGGTGAGAGTATGACTTTGCGTGTAAGTCCGAGGATTAGTTTTTAATTGGAAGCTGTAAATTTGTTTACAGGTGTTAGATAAACCACGCAGTGCAATGCAATCCGTTAATCTTCCCCAATTTTTCCTCTTAGTCCTCTTTGTTCGCTTATCGAGATTTCTTTTGTGCTGTTAAACAGGTTTAAAGTAGTTTTTTGCAGTTGATAAATCACTTGATTCTGTGATAGCTGGGTAGGTACGTGTACTAATTGCTTGAAATAGCCATATCTAGCCTTTTTAATCTGTTATCTCAGGAATAACTCTTTTACTCCTCATTTAACAACGTTAAAAAAATATCATTTCTTCTTAAAAAAAAAAAAAACAAGAAATAAATAACACCTTGCAACTGAGTTCCGCCAAGGAGGTTTCAACTGAATGGTTACACAATAGAATTTCTTTCACAATTCAGTGAAAGATTGACAAATAGTCTGGCCATAACTTGGGATACGTTTACACTTGTTGCGCGGGCACGTTACCCGACTGCGGTACTCACCAGGCACTAATGTGAACACAATCCTATTTTAAGCACCCGACCCATCGGGTCCCTTCGTGTACAGGCTCTCTGTTAGTTCCCAGGCAATCAACTGTTTTGCATAACTGGTTCATTAACATGTACACCCTCACATATTACCCAATAGGTGTGAGCACAATACCATTTTCAGCTGTTACCATGGCGCCAGTGCTCAGGCACCGACTGTGAACGCAAAGCTTAAGTCTAGCAGTTGGGTGGTTATTAGATACACAATAAAGATAAGCAGTAAGTTATGGTGTGAAGTCAAAGGTAGGACCAGCATTTGGCCCTTCTTCAGGGTCTCCACTATCGTCAATCGGCGTCTGCACAAGGTTCTTTAGTTGAAGATTCACGGAGTACATAATGCCAATGGAATCAATGAGTGCTTCGGGATGCCCATTCAGCACGTGATGTAGAGTTCTTATCAGCTTGGTGTAAACCTTGTTGAATGACTCTGCCCGTTGATAGGCTTTAGACCCAGGTTTGTATTTAGACATCCGGGGATTGGAAACCATCGGCCAAACGCCATCTGGGTCAAAAGGTATCTTGGAACCGTTGAAGTAGAATCTTTCACTACAATCCTGAAGAATTTATAAGACTTAGAACAGTTTGACACTGACAGCAACACGACTTGAGCTTCTTCCATGTGATTTCGCCTTGAAATTCAAGTGCGCAAATAGAGTTCCCTTTTCATCTAATTAGCCTCATCAAATAATGAAAAGCATATGTTAAAATGAAGCAAATAAGATGTAAACAAGGATTCCCTTATTGACCTTATTCACGGCAACCACCATCTTTTCGCACGCTCTAGGATTGATGACGGGATAAATTAGAGCAACGTCACTTGGTGTCTCAGGAGGCAAACAGGTGATAACAGCTGCCAATATTACGAGTAATAGCGGAAGAGTTTGTTAATCCCTTTAAAAATGCACAGATCAAGTTGTCTTGTGTCGGCAGATTTTGCTATGTTGCATACCCTTAGAAAATTGGAGCAGCGGAAACTCCCTAGGGACGAGTTCGACCTATTGAGAAACCACGTGATGTGTTTCCCATTTTACCAGTCCATAAGCGCCTCCGAAGATTGCTGGTATGGTGAATAAGATCTGACCAAACCGGTTTCTTATACTGACCATCTCCCCTCTTTTCATTTGACAACCTCGTCCTCACTGGATGGCTAACAGTTCAATTGAACACTAACTTTTCAGTTTGTACAGTTAATAGCATGATTTGTAGTGATATTTCAAAATTGTTTTACGTAATTTCACTCGCCTAACGGCTCGTGAAATTTGAGACAATTTTGAAATATCACAAGTGGTATTTATGCCAAATATCACGTACAAATCATGCTATTATTTGTTTATACTACTACTCACAAAAAGTTTTGTAATTTTCACATGTAGGTTTTTCAAACTGAGCTGAAATAGCACTGCTCTAAGCCAATGAAATTGTAGAAATTTCTCATGTAGTAGTATAAAAGCGAAAACACCCTCCCCTACCCCTTCAACCCCCCTTCTGGCCTCCCACAGACAGTCTAGTGAGTGGGATCCTCTCCCTTGAAAAATAATCTTGCCTATTTTTAACTTTTCAGTCAAAATTTAGAAATAATTACGGTCCAAAATTGGTCAAAGTAAATGAATAAACAAATGAATCAATCAAAAATCTAATTACCAACGTGTCCCTATTTTCATCTGCTGCGGCCACAATAATTTCGCGCTCCTCGACCACTGAATTGAACAGGAAGTAGTGCGACAGTCCCCTCGCACTTCCAATGTCCCAAGCAACTGGGTTACAGGGAGAGCTACCTTCGCCTTGCTCAATGATATTTTCAATGGCTTCCACAGCTGTATGGTAGTCGTACACTTTCAGAGTGTGGCCGTGCACAGACCATTCCCCATAATCAACCTGTTTGTTTTTGTTTCCAGTGAAGATGCTGTTATCCATTCCACAATTTGTGAGGTAGCCTAGAGCGTTTAATATGTGATTGTAGAAACCGCTGATTGTGTTGTGGTGTCGGACAAGTTTCAAATGGTCACCAGGAAAATGTTTTAGCTAAAAGAGAGAAAAGTAACCGAACAGATTTTCAGCAGATTTCCTTGCCTTCATCGCACGATTAACGTTGTCATGTCAGACTTGATCGGAATGGCAATGCGATCGTCGCTGACTTTGAGGAACAAAAGATTAGTGAAGAAATTACTTGTAAATGGTAAAATCAAAGCCTTCAGCGACATTAAGATTTTGTCGCCCAACCATAATTATATCTCAAATCCTCCGATCATGGTACATTATGGCTTCTAATCTTTTTCAATTTTTTTACCATCCATGCCTTCTTGTACATTTGCTGTGTTATTCTATTAACCTTCCTTCTAATTTTAAAGCAGTTTTCTTTCTCCCACTTTGACTTTATTTCGACAAGACTCCAAGGGTGAGCGTTACCTTTCTCTTTTTTCTCTTCTGTTGTTTTTTCTGATGGGCGTCTTCTTCGGTTATGTCGTCATATGTCAGTTCAATCTTTGGAGCAACTTTTTCTAGTTCTCGGTACTCGAAATCTGCCGAGAAATGAGTTTTAAGAGTAAATCGTATCAGGATTCACTATTAATAGCAGATAGCTAGGCAGACTACTTACATTGGAGTATTATAATTAAACACTTCTTGCTGTTGGTGCTATTTCTTATTTTATGTGGTTGTTTCACAAAAAAGTGTACAAAACGTATATTTTCGTTTCAAAGTGGCCGAAACTTATGTCACTTTGACGTCAGATTTCGTAACCATAACAACCAATTTTCACCAAATTTTGCCACAAATATCTTCAATACTCTTTAGCTTCTGAAAAGAAGAACTTCTAAGAAAAATAATTTATAAAAACGTTCTTCCCCCTCCCCTCAATCCCCCATGCACAGCTCAGTTCCATTGAAGGAAAAATGGCCGTGAAAGCCTGAACGGTATCAAATGAAACACGATTTTTTGGTTTGGACATTCTGACCCAGCAAACAGGACTACCTTTCAGAAATTCCGTTGATCCCAGAATTACACTGGAACAACTTGAAAGTCGTGTTCCATTTCTTTTTGCAACTGGTTTTTCTGGAAACTTTCTATAAATGACAAACAACCATCCCAGAAGCTACACGAACATTCTTCAGGTTGTAGTAAAAAAATTGAAAAAGGGTAAAAAATTCCGGGACTTTATAGAGTAACGAGAACAAGTCTCAAACTACATGTATTTCTTCGACTTACCTTTAAAAAATTGTTCCCTTGACGATGATGTAAAACATGCTGATGACCGATCTTCGTCGATTAATGGGTCTGTGAGCCCGTCATCGCTAACTACAGCCCCTCTTGTTATTTTATGACCTCTAGCGTTTCCACTTTGCCGGTGACCGGCCTTGCTTTTAATGTCCTTGGTTTCGCGTGCGTACAAAAATGCGTGTTGAAAACTTGAAATGCGTTCTTGTTCTTGCTCTGGTTCTTCTATCTTCATAAAGATGTTCCTTATAAGACCATGGGAAAGCTTCTTTAAGGGGACCACCAAGTCGGGTTGCACTCCACCAGGAAGTCGCGAAGGGTAGTTCGGAATAAAATCTTTTGAATAAAGAGACGGTGCCCCTCCGACCGCGTTAAGAATATTTGCGACTAGAAGCACATGCATCATTTCTTGCACAACAATCGTGTTAATTATTGTCTGGATTTCCAAGTTGTAATTAGGCTTGATGGAAGCTAACGCAGTAAGATACACGGGTATAGTCGCATGCTCCAATTCAAGGGCGGTCTGCAAGTCTCTTCGCAGGTTTTGGATCGAATAATACTTCCTTGATTCTCCGATAACGAGATTTTTGTAAGAAAGCCATTGCAAAATGACCTCACGTTTAGGTTTCGAGAGGTCGCGAGTTACAGGCATATAATTTGGATGAGATTCAGGCAGCTCCATACTCATTTTTATTGTACTCCGGTATTTTAAAACATCGTAATAGTTTCCCAGATTTAAGAAGTTCTTAGTCATGACCGGATACAAATCTGCACATTGCTTGAAGATTGGATAGATGTCGTCAAGCCATGTTGGTTCCAACCCCTTAGACTCGAAGCGATCAAAAACGCGGATAACAAAGAGTGAATTTAGCAGCGAATACTTGTCAGTTGTACACAAGTGCCAGCACTTTTTGTTCTGACCTTCGATCGAGTATATAAACGAGTAAATCTGCCCATCAATATAGCTCCTGTTATTTTTTGGATCGACTGCAGAAAAGACAATTGATGCAATTCCATTTTCATTTGTTATTGCTCGAGAAGGAACAGGCATGGCAGGTTGACCAATTCCCAAACCAAAAATTTTGCGGCATATTTTGCAAGCATCGACCATGATCCGGGCGCCCGGAAGAGGCTTCCCAAACCGCGTGGCAAAGAGCTGAACGTTTATAGGCTCGCCTGGGTTCTTACGGAATACCCAATTGCTGTAAGGGTGAATGTCAATACCATCTCGAGCCTCTGCGAGGAGTACCTTGTTACACTTGAGATCTGGCCAAGAACCAACCGCCTAAAAAAAATTAATAGGCAGATAAATAGGGTCAAATTGGAACCATCAATAGCCACTTTGTCCGCCTGAGGCTGGTTCGTCTTAAGGACGCTATAACTTCTATAGCGCCACTTTAGAAACGAGAAGAGAGAGCTGAAATGGCCCTCTGCTATTGTTTCCAGGATAGTTGCTAGGAACGCACTGGTTAGCTATTGGCTATTTTATTTGCCTGTCTCTAGTAACAGTCTCGGAAGTCTTTGTGAACGTTACCTTCTCGTTTTTAAAGTCGCGAATAGGTTATTGCGAAGTTGAGCGAGACTGGGTCAAAATTTCCCCCCAAAACATTCCCACAATGCAGTGCAACAAAACGCTAACCAAGTTTCATTACAGCAGTCTCAAAATGTCCAATAGCCATCAATAACATCATCTAGCCGGGGTTGTTTGAACGTTGGATAGCGCTATCCGTCATATAAATCATTATCAAGCGGATAAGGATTAGAAAAGCTATTGCGTTATACACTGGATAGAGATTTATGGATGGGGCTGTCCAACGTTCACATTATTGGGGCCTGAAGTTTATAATGATAGTGAAACTTTAAAATCCTTCAAATTTTAAGGATTTTATCATTTGACTGCAACTTATAGAATTTATTTCATTTTGCTTTATTCTACAAATTTGGTTTAACTTAATCCGAGCACATAAACATAGCGATACACATTATTTTGTAAAGAGAGCAAAACCTAAAGGATTCGGTTGAATGTCATGCAAGAGAGAGCTTGAGCTCAAAACTGCTGTAATACCTTTTGCGCAAGCTGCATCAGGTCTTATCCCCGCATACTTCGGACCGGAAGACATCGTTTTCTTTTTTCCAAGACCCCTTGCACCCCCCGAGCCCCGTCGTCACGATGAACTTTTGCACACTTGAAGAAGCGTTTTTGTCGCTTTAAAGTTTATCAGTTTTTTGACCCAGTTATTGGATTTATATAAAGCTAAGCACTCCGTTAATTTTTTTACAAAACTTACGGTTAACAATATACTACTAACAAAGACAAAGCATATAAGTCTTTGAGACTTCTAAACAACAGGACATTGAGATTGTTGAGTAAAAAGACCCTTTGCAGTTTATCAGTCGCATGGTACAAACTATGTCGCCAAGCTGGGACGTAAGAAAAGCACTGGGATAAGACAAGCAAGGAAAAATAAAAATTAAGTAATGATCCGGGTAAGGTGGATAGCAATGTCTTTTGTTATGCGGCAACGGTGCTTTCCCCACATAGGAATTTTCTCATTTTTGCACAGAGAATGCATAAACCTACATGAAGGCCGCTTACGCAATAAAATGCATTTAATGAATCAATATTTCCTTCGAATAAGTAGCCAATACAAAAAACACCCTTTCAAAGTGGATTGTAAAAGATTTTGACCAGTCGCAAGCGTTGAAAACAATAGCCAAGAAAAGTTTACAATTTTACATGTTCCCCACATAGGATATCTTTGATATTCAAACTGAGACCAGATTTTGTTATATGGAAGATGGTTGGAAAGTAAGGATGAATATATGTACCGCTTTATCAAGTTTTGTTAACTTTTGCTGCTTAAGCCAATCAGAAGTAAGTCCAGACAATAGAAAAGTTAGCACCTTTTCTGCATTCCAACATGTTCGTTGCCGTTGTTGCTATCGTTCTTATCTGGACCGTTTCTTAAAAAATTAAATTAAGTAAGTTCTTTGTCTCAGTGCGTCGCTTGCTCTCTAGCCTACGCCACAGACGAAACTAAACTCTGGTTAAGTCCGTCTGCGAAACAGCGCCAAAATCCTTGTTCTGGGCCACCTGTGTACCAGGGTTTGAGTACGCGCCATGACTGACCTGTTAACAAAGCCATTGTCGATTTGCCAATCAGTCTTCGAAGAAATTCAAAACGCACTTTCGGTAATTCGTTGAGTTTGATGGGGGCCCCGAACAAAGATATCGGCGCTACTTCGCAGACATTACTAATTGAGGTTAAATTACGTCTTGGTGCAGGCTACGTGCTCTCCAGCATGGCGTTTTGGTACCACGTGAGTGATTAGCTACAAAGGGTCAATCTCTTCATATACCTCAATGAGAATCAGTGGATGACTGCTGATCATCTCCATTTCGTCACTTGACAAAGCCCCAAAGGCAGGGAAAGCCTGGACACCAGCAGTTCTCTGATACCAATAAGGCGATTTGTTCTGCACGATTCCAAGCCATTGCATATGATCAGAGCAAGTAAAGGAGGCGTTTTTGCTAAGAGTCATTGCTACAAGAAGCACGTGGTTGGGACTGGTAATCAGATTACCATCCTTATCAACTTGAAAAGTGTTGCCAAAATCTGCAAACACTTTTTTCGTACGCTCGTCTACGTAGAAAGGCGTGTCCTGGAGGGTCTTTACTAAGGTCTTCATCGTGCGACCGTGAGTAAAAAACGATGGGAAACTACGGCCTATTAAACCAATCGTGTCTAAAATTTTGGTAGATATGGACAAGAAATAAATGCGGGTTAATATGAATAATAGTTAAAATACGTTAAATTAATCATTTTTTGCAAAGCAGGTACAGCCTACAATCATTCTCCTTGACTCAAGTTATGTCTGGAAAGAATTAAATTGTGAAGTGGACGCTGCTGTCTAAAATAAGCTATTAGTTAAACGATTTCCTGCTTCTAGAACTATTTTACACGTTTTTTTAAATTTGCTAAAAAAAATATAGATTGTTCCCATTGCCTACTTTTTATTTGTAAAATTGTCGAGAACAAGCGTTATAGGCGGCCATATTTACTGTGCCTAGCTTGAAGATGACTATCTTATTTACTTAAGATGCGGGGGACGGTTTAAAAGGAGGCCCGAAAAAATGGAATTTCTCGCCTCCCTTCCCCTACCGCTATAAAACCCGACGCCCCACCCCCACTTGGTAAATTTAAAAGGAATTACAAAATGGCTGCCAGTGATGTTGAGCGCTCAATCTCGACGATCTTACTGAAAAATAGCAGACTGTGAACAGTCTACAGTAGCCTGGGTACAGCCGCCCCCTCCCCTCACGGGAGGGTGGTGTGCGGGGGGGGGGGGGGGGGGGCCGTCCAAAGGCTCCAAAATTTTTCTTTAATGAAAAGCCCCCGTTCTGTTCGGGGGTGGTTTTGACTTAAAAGAAAAAAATCCGAAAAAAAACTCAAGGAGGGGGGCAAAAAACACCCCTTTCCCCCCCTACAAATTTTTCATTTTCAAAAGTTTTCTTATATAAAACTAAATTTAAAAGGAATTAAAAAAGGGCTGCCAGGGTTGTTGAGGCCTCAATCTCGACGATCTTACTGAAAAATAGCAGATTGTGAACAGTCTACAGTGGCCGGGGTACAGCCGCCCCCTCCCCTCACGGGGGGGGGGTGGGGGGGGGGGGGGGGGAGGGGGACTGTACACAGGCTACAAAATTTGTCTTAAATGAAAAGCCACTGTACTGTACGGGGATGGTTCTGACTTAAGAGAAAAAATTCCGAGAAGAACTTCAAGCAGGGAGGCATAGATCAACTCTTTCCACCTCTACAAATTTCTGATTCTCAAAAGTTTCCTATAAGTAACCTTGAAAATGAAAATATCTTAAAATGCCTGAAAAACTGACTGAGTTTCAGATTCGTTTGCATGGCTTGATGAGGTTTAATAAGAAACTTTGATGACATTAGTTCAATCAAAAACTAAACATTAGATGTAATTGCATTTCTCTAGAATATAATCCATCACCCTTACCTACAATGCGCCCGGTTATTTTAGGCTCGGTTAGTAACCCGTACAAATCTAAGTTGAAGCGTATTGACAGTTTATCACTTTCAATGTTGTCTTTCTTCATTGTGTCCTGAAGCTGTTTGATAAATGGTGACCTATTACTGTTGTCCATCCATTGGATATTTGACAGCACTGACTGATAAACAGTGCCAATGTTTGCATTCTCTCCCCCGCAAGTCAATTTGCTCCAGGCATACTGGAATGGAACTGGAGTGTAATCAGCCGAGAAAAAGTCTCCGATTTGAAGTCTCCAGCCCCAAATCTCAGAAAAACGTTGCGCTTGAGTGTCCAAGTCAACTATTTTAGCCATCGTTTTGTTGTTCCCATCTTGAACAAATACACAAGAAACAACAAGTAAATAAACAAATTGTTTAACTTGTTCTGGAACACAGTTACCTTTCGTTGAAGAAAGCACATGTTTTGTTTACCTTGTCATGTACTTCAAGGGAAGTGGTCCGAAAGAGAGGTTATGGGTCAATAAATTCCAAGCGTGCGAATTCCTCCCCGGACATTTATCGAGTATAATTTTGTCAAGTAGTGTGTTCCCAGGGTAAGGAATTTGCCGGGTAGTTTCGGAACGAAAGAATGAATGAATGAATGAACAACTTTATTAACGTGTCAAAATCTTCTAGCTGGCCACAAATAGCCTACTAATCGGGGACACTAGTTAATAACATCTATAATATTTACACTAAATATACACAGACTATTAAATAACATTAATAACGTTAAAATATTGTATATACTATACTACGACATATTTGGAAGGAGCGAATTTGTTCAAGTCCATTTTTTCGTCTTGTAGTGTAATGAAAGAACGTTGCATAACCTAACCCATATTAAGGCCTCACTTCCATACGTACCTAGACTACGAGCAGTCTCTCTTTTTTCTTAGGCCGTGTAACAAAACGCGCGAGACACGTAAATGACCACGCGTGTTGGATGCAGGCACAAGACGGGCGAGGCGCGAAAAAAGAGAGTGCACTCACCTCACCAAATCTGAAGAAAAAGAGTAACTGCGCGCAGTTTGATACGTGCTCATAAGAATTGTTCGATCGCTTCTACGCAGTGTTGAGGGGGTGGTGGGGGGGGGGGG
>CALNXI010000888.1:0-11104 GCA_942486025.1 Porites evermanni | reverse complement strand
GGGGGGGGGGGGTGCGCACCCCCTGCACCCTCCCCCTAGATCCGCCCCTGGTTTAAAACAAAAAAATAAATAGTAAAATGTAAAAAACAAACTAACAAAAGTAATTCATGACCCTGCATCACGCTACGGGGAAGTTGATTGTGATTGGCTTATTTGATTGACAGGTTTGACAACGTGGACATGCCTATCGCCACGGACAACTATCATGGTCACTATACCATGGCCCCTTTTGTTTCTCCTTCTCTACGCTTTCTTGGATAAGGAGCCTATCAGAATAAAAGAACCACCAATCGGAAGTGGCGCCATTCTACCAGAAGGAGACAACTTAGAGGATAAACAAGGAAGTTCCTTTCGTGACAGATTATTTGTCGCTAAGGAAATATTTCCTTATATCTTATTCCTGCTTATTACGTACTTTTCAGAGTATATTTCGAATCACGCCATTATAACAACGATAGCATTTCCAAACGCACCGTTCAAACCCCGGGACCATTATCCATACTACATACTTTCTTATCATATCGGCAAGTTTATGGGCCGTTCACACTTACTATTAGTTTCCGCTGTTTGTCCTAAACTAGTTCAACACGTCAGAATCAGACGGACTTGGATTTTAGCTTTGATAGAGTTCCTACACGGGGTTTTCTTCTTCCTCGCGTCTTGGTTTCGATTTGTTCCGCGTGTGGAAATCATTATTGCCTTATGCGCGACCGAGGGTTTTACAGCAGGCTCGATGTACTTGAACTCAGCTCACACTGTTTCAGATATGATTACTGATCCTGAAAGGAGGGAGTTCGCACTTTGTTTGCTGACTGTGGGTAACGCGTGTGGAAAGCTCAGCGCAGGGTTATTAGGTCTATTCCAAGAACCTTTTCTTATGAAACACTGCATGGAGGATTTAAAGCTGGGGCAATACTGTTTGACGAGACATGCTCATAAGGCAGGGTGGAATAAAAACTTACATTGTTAAAAACGCTTTGAGTGAAATTCTCTTTTACTAGTAAAAAAAATTGTCTATTTTAGTTCGCCATTCGCCACTTTGGAAACTAGAGGGAAACTTGGCCAAGACTGTTACTAGGGACAAGGACAAAAAATGGGGCAAAAGCTGACTGGCGCGTTAAAAGGGAGCGACGACAACGAGAACAGCAATAAACAAATAGGTTTAAATTGGCAAAATAAACAACTTTGCACGTGCATCACGCTTTTTTTGTACGCTTCTTAGCCGTCGTTGCAAGACTACAACGAGAAAATGCCTAATTTCACGTTTTGTCGAGGACGGGAACACAAAACAACAACTTTCTTTTTCTTTTCCTGAACTTTGATAAAATCCTTTAGAGTTCAACTCCAAAAAAATTTGACAACAATTGACGAATTAAACGAGATGGAATAAGCGCGATAAAGTTTGAGGCAGCGCGAATTCACTTTTTAAGTGACGTTTTCATAACCGTCGACGTCGTCGTTGCTTAACCCTTTAAACCCTAACATCAAAATTCAAATTCTCATTTGTTATCCCTATACGTTTTCGATAGAAGAAGTGGAGAGAATTTGTTCAAGTATCAATTAGATTCATCTTGTGTGATCATGTCCTTAATTCTCATGACCACTCTGTTTTACAAAGCAGTGATATTACATGGAGAAATTTGACGCTGATCACCCTTAGGGATTAAAGGGTTAAAGGTAACGCAGACTCTAGGAACGAGATTGGTAAAGATGCCAAAAACAGTTGCAGGACGCATTTCGGCTCCGGTTAACTTCTCGTTTCTTGATCTTAAGTGGCGAATTAAGCACTGACCTTACATGGTGCGCTTTCTTTTAGTTACTGTTAGGTTTGTCAGTACAGGGGCGGATCCAGGATTTTTTTTAGGAGGGGGTGCACTCGTCTCTTGCTCTACTTCAACACCAATAAACCACATAGTTTTTTTTTTCGCAGAATACCAGCAAACCGCAGGTCATCTCAGGGGGAGGGGGGGGGTGCGCACCCCCTACACCCTTTCCCTAGATCCGCCCCTGCACTGTACGAAGGTTTTAAAAAGTCACAACATGGAGAAAAGAACGCATTCCTAGCCGTCCTGCTATTGCTCAAAAGTACCCTCATTTTGCGCTAAAAGGAGGTGCTATTTTCTCGGAAAGAAGGGCACCAACTAAAACTGTTAATGACAGTCCCTTGTTAAGTTTGATCCTTCAAACGAAGATTCTGTGACTTCGTATTTCTCTTCTGCTATTATTGATACGATAGTCAGAGAGCTTATACCTGCAGGCTCCACCCCGAGGTCCAACCCCTTACCCTTTTATATACCATTTTCGACAGAAAACGTACCCCTTTCATTCACCTCTGTTAACAAATGGTACACGTACCCCTTTTAGTGATATAGTTTAGGAGGCTGCACCTCTTTTACTGCTAAAGCCTGAATAAGGCACTCCTACCATCCTCGCCCTGGAGCCAGCAAAAAAAATTACAGAATTATATTTCATGGACTCTGCAAAAGGAAAAATATTTAATTCAAAAAAAGAGAGATCAAAAAGCCACCACAAATCGTTAGCTTGTGAAGGGTTAAGAGGCAAAAATGATAAATGACCTCATTCACTCCCACAGCCAACTATTAAAGCTGAACAGGATATTGCCAAAAGTCAACCTTGCGATATCTCAGTGTCAGAGCAGGTTTAAGTNGGCTCCACCCCGAGGTCCAACCCCTTACCCTTTTATATACCATTTTCGACAGAAAACGTACCCCTTTCATTCACCTCTGTTAACAAATGGTACACGTACCCCTTTCAGTGATATAGTTTAGGAGGCTGAACCTCTTTTACTGCTAAAGCCTGAATAAGGCACTCCTACCATCCTCACCCTGGAGCCAGCAAAAAAAATTACAGAATTATTTTTCATAGACTCTGCAAAAGGAAAAATATTTAATTTAAAAACAGATATATCAAAAAGCCACCACAAATCTTTAGCTTGTGAAGGGTTAAGAGGCAAAAATGATAAATGACCTCATTCACTCCCACAGCCAACTATTAAAGCTGAACAGGATATTGCCAAAAGTCAACCTTGCGATATCTCAGTGTCAGAGCAGGTTTAAGTGTGCTAGCAGATATATGGGCCAACCATTTTGCGAAAGATTTGGACGCCATTAATTCTTTAACTTTCAGAGTGAATCACGGAACAATGTAGGGTAGCTCTGACTATTTAGTCTGTGTATGAAAACCGTGTGATGTTTACATTCGAATGAAACTTCTTTTCCAGTACTTTCAAACAACATTTTGATTTTCATCTTTTTACAAAATGAAATTTGGAAATTCTGTCAAATTTCAACTTTTGCCACTTTTGGGAGTGAACAACTGTAGTGATCAGACACAGAAAGGGGGACCCACTCGTTTAGACTTTGAGGGAGGGGATTGTCTCAAAAAGCAAGAGGGGCTGGCCAACTTGTAACTTTTACTACAAATAACGATGACCACCAACACTACCACCACTGCAACCACCGCCACTACCACCACCACTACCACCACCACTGCCACCACTACCACTGACATTACCACTACCTCTACCACAACCACTACCATTATCAAATATTGCTTTCTGATAGACTACTCAAGCAGGCTAGATGGGTCTATCCAATTCTATCTGCTTGGGATTTCCCACTTTGTCCCACAGAAAGGATCATTTTGTTTTGGCTTCAAATAAAATTTAATGTTTTTTATGGACCTTCATTTTGTTCTGGTCCATAAAAACTCAAAAAAAAGTATTTGACCAATATCCAGCCATGTTAGCAGAAGAAGCTTGGCCAATAATGCATCATAATGTTGTTAAATACGTTATAATAATTATAATAAAAATTATTATTATTATTCATTTAAAATCTTTCTCTGTTTCTGATCGACTCAAATTCCACGCGTAATTCATCATAACCAGCTACTGTCGACCAAATTTGGAAGAATTTTGCAAAGTGTGAAAAATGATGTCAATTGTGCAGCATAATTGCCAGAAAACTGAACAGTGTAATCAAGAAGACTTGGGGAAAACCAGTGTGATCAAGACCACCTTACCAGTTATTTTGGTAGTGAGTACAAAATGGCAGAACATTTCACTCGTTTCAAGAGGAAGAAATAGGCGAACTTTTGCCTAAAAACATAGTAAGAACAGCAGGAAGACAACTTGATGGACACCATCTGCTATTTGCCGGGAGAATATTAATTTTGCAGTACTGAACAACCCTTTAACTCCTAAACTTGCCAATAAACAGGCAATTGAAGATGAACTTAACACTGATGGAGGTAAGCATGTTTTAGCTTGTTTTTAAACAAGGAATTATTTTGAATGAACAATAAAACAATTATTGAATTCAGCTTTCATATCATCTGAAAAATTATGGAGATCTCAGAATGTGTTGTCCGCCGAGGCTGATTCACCCTCCTTAATCTCCATAATTTGTCAGATGATACTCAGCCTCACCCAATAACTGTTTACTATAATCAGTATCATATTAAGTACTAGTATATAATAAACCTCTCCCACACACTGTATTATTATATATTATTATATCATTTTTTATGAAGAAAAGAATTATATGTACCATATTTGTCAGTTTACTTTCTTGGAGAAGTCTTCTCTTCACAAAACACAGTGCTGCAACTGAAACTGGCATGGTCCTGGCAAAAAAACTTTGTGATAAGATATAAATGAGTGAATTAAAGACAACTGTTACTAGTAATTTTGTTTTTTCTGCGTCTTGCATCACTGATGCTTAAAACTCCTTAAAGACGCAAAATGATTCATGACATGTCTCCCATAGGACGCAAAGATTGATCGATTGATTGATCCATGTGTTTTTGCAGAAATATCCTTATCATGTAACTTTTGTCGCAATAATTATTATTATGGCTGTTGTTTAAAGATGCATACTTCTTTTAGCCTTTGTTGTGCCTGAAAATAGAAGGACTAGAGTTTAATTTCAGTATACTGTAGTAAAATGTTTTGGGGTCTGTCTTCGGATTAACTGTCTAGTTACATAACGGTCCAAGCATTTACAATTTATGGATTCATTTTTTTTTTTAACTGGGACTCATTGGTTCTAGACTGGGACTCACAATGTTTCACAAAATGAGCCCCAGGACTCACCTTTATAACTATTTGTATTAAACAAAATCACTGTTAGTAATACACAGTTTTTATTCCCTAGACCCCTGATTGAGTTGTGTTTTATTTGCTTCTGAAGTAAGCAGACACCCCACTATCTGCAACCTTCATGTTCCCCATAATGGAATTTATTTGTTTTTCTCACAAAAGTTTGCACAAGTATTGTTAAATTTCATTTTCTCAAAGGAAGATAATTATTAGTCCAAAAAGAAAACATGGGCAGAGAGATTAGCAGTGTTTCAAAAATAGGCCAATGATAAATACCCACTATTTTCTGGGGTCAGGGCTGGCCAGTGGTACAAATGACTGATGCATTATTAAGGTCAGCCTGAACATATAAAATTCAATTAAGACTCAGATGTTAAATAAAACACATTATTATTTATTAAAAAGAAATTAAAAATTTAATTTCTGATTGGCTCAAATACGCCAGCTAATTCTTCATAACCAGCTGGCATTGACCAAACTTGGGAGATGTGAGAAATATATCACTGATTTGATAGTTTAATGCTTAAGTAGCCTCGTTTTTCTCTCGTATAAACAGCCCTAATATGCAATTCAAGTAAACATAGCTGGTGTATTAGATTTGAACAAGAGATGTTGGGCATGTGTCTCAGAGACCCATTTAAGTCGCTTTATGCTTCTGAGCTGGTTGAATGCCAGGGTAAAAAATGCGCACTTAATATTCAAAGTTAGTGCATTGTACCAGATTGAAGAGGCTCACCGTTTGACTGGCGTGTGTCACTGGCCTATAAAGCACAATATTCGTGTTTTCAAGACTCTTCTTACCCTTCTGTAGGTAAACATTTGGTGACCTTTGCACAGTAAATTTAACTTGCTAGCTCAAGACTGAGCTCAAATTCTTTACACTGCACCCATACAGTTTGAAATTCCTCAATATACAGTCAATGGTGCACATTGGTCACTGTTCAGCCTAAATGATATATCTGGAATCCAGATTACAGATAAAGCATTTAACGCAGAAAGAAAAGGAAAACAAGAGCTTTCCCTCCTTTTTCCTGATTACTCTGTATCTATCCAAAACAGAATTCATTCCAAAATCTTAAACGCCTGATATGAATTGCTGCCTATGCCAGAACTAGTTCGTCCCAGGTGTTCAGAGAGTTGGGACATGGTGAAGCGAAGAAAAGAGTGTTATAAAGGGGGAGGATCAGGAAACTGGAAACAGCTCATCAAGAGAGTGAATGCCTGGCAACATTCTTAGGCATTTTCTCCTTTTTCATTCTGCTTTTTCCCTCTCCTCTCCATTCTGCACTACTCCACCAATATCTGAATACCTGGAACAGGGTACCCCAGAACTGCTGTTTTTTTGCTTCAGCTGGTCACCTGATGATCGTGTTATTAACAGAAAACCTATAGCCTGAGAGAACAGCCGTTTCTCCACGCTCCTCACTGCTGGGGATGTTTTGCAAGGAGGAACATCTGTGACTCAGCGACAGAAATTCCATACTGATGACATAAATCAATGTTTACATAATAAATCCAGTAGTCGTGGGGTTCTAAATGCAAATTTGTTCAATTTTACGTCTCTTCTGGTCGATTTTGGTAAAGTGTTGTGTTCATCTGCGAAGGAGCTCTAGCAAAACTTAAATGCTTCTTCTAGAGAAGATGATATTCCACAAATAATGACTGTTTTGTTAGAGATTTATCACGTTTACCTTTGACCTTTGTAGCCTTTTGTCTTTTGTCTGTCATTCTTAAACAATAGCTAAAACAATGTAACTACTCTGCCATCTAATCAGCGCTTATGACCGGATTCCAGACAGATTTTATGTCATCAGTATGGAATTTTTGTCGCTGAGTTGCAGACATTCCTCCTAGTGAAACGTCCCCCGGCGGCGATGAGCGTGGAGAAATGCAGGCTAGAAAATTTACACCTTTGCATATTTCTTCTTGTGCAATAGCTGTCCAAAGCCAGTCAACTTCATGAGTATTTCATATGTGCAATTAATTATCCCCCATGACATTAAAGCCCTTGTGTAGTTCAGTGACACACCATAGAACAAACGTCGTATTCTTCTACCACGCTCTTGAAACACAACATTGAAGGCTTTCCAGACATTGATAAATTCACCTCCTAGCTGTTTCTGCATATGACTTTTAACTACATTTATTGGGAAGGCCAGTGTGCTAAGACAAGCACCTAAGACTGCGCCACTGACAAAATCATTGGCTGCGTTACCAATGCTAGTCTTTGTCTCTGGAAGCAAGGATTTTATAGGACCTCTAAGGCCAAAAAAGAGCACATTAGAGGGTCCATTCCTTAAGAGTATGGGAGTGAGGCCTCTGTAGTATTCCAGTAGTCCAAACTGTTTTCCTACAACTCTAAATGCATGAAAAGTATTTGTAAATCTCTCATTATGACCTCGATGAGACATTAACGTTTGCACGCGTTCAAATGGTGTCAAAGAAGCTTCCAAGCTTCCAGCTAGTAAGGCAGCTACTGCATTCGTTTTCACCGAAGATGTGTTGGGAAAAGTCTTTGAAAGCACTCTTTGAAACTTGTGGTAACAACCGAACATAATAGCAAGAGAAGTACCTTTTTGCATCAATGGAGGCAAAACACCCCGGTAAAGGTTTGCAATTCCTTCTTTTAAGACCTGTCTCAGAGCTTTACGAAATCTTAACCCCTCCACCTGCTGGCGAAACATCACCTTGTAGGCGGGGAAGGTTACGATGATATTAACAACTGCGGCTCCTGCACCACAAGCAAAATCAGGCCAGTCTCGTTCATCGCGTTGTCCAGAATCAAAAGAAGACTTTCCATTTGAGTTTCTTGAGTCTACAGCCATTGTAAATCCAGTGACAGTCTGTAAAAGCTGCAAAAGTACTGGCCCTTAGGCCGCCATGTTGGTTTGACCTCCCTCTCCACTTTCCCATGATGCATTGCTCTGCTGTTTTGACGTCATGACAACAGAGTTATCGTGTAACAATATGGCGGTCTGACATTGTGCACAAGTTATACGTTTTGTACCGTTATACAGGGAATTTTCCGTAATATGGAAAGCGATGTGATATATAAGAAGTTCAATTGAAGTTTGAAGTGACATCTACGTTATGTCTGGTGTATTAGGTTCGCCAGGTCAGCTTATTACCAGCTTAGATGAAGACGGACTTCAAGAGTTGTACACTTGGATTGATGAAATCAATCTATCTCGACCGAAGCGTAACATTTGGAGAGATTTCAGCGATGGAGGTAATGTTATCTACAGGATCTCGTAAAAATATATTAAAATTACCAAGGATTGATAAAATCGAGGGCTGATGACCAGAATATGAACATTAAATTTGCTGGCTACAAACAGAAGTTCAGCTTATTAAATACGTATCAAATCAAATCTCAATCAAAAACTTGTGAATAAATTGTCTTTGCATTTTTTAAAGGTTATTAGGGAGGTAAAATAAATATATATGTTTAATTTTATGTATGAAAGTGACCATGATCTTGTCGTACAACATTCATTGACCCAAACTTATAGTTCCGAGATTAATGTAACTACTAGCTAGCTAGGTGGAATACCTACTAGCCTGTACTAGGTACAAGCATTTTAATCAAGTGCACAATTTATTGCTTTCCCAACAAATCGACAGATACATACCTTGCATACCTTGCATACGTTCATGCTCCTTACTGGGGAGGCATTAAACAAAATTGTTTGTACAAAGCTTTAGCACCAAGTTTCAAGATCATCTCAATCTATGACTTTGCTTTGAAGCTATTACATGCACATGCTTTTTGCATTTTCTTTAATAGCAATTCCCCAAACTGTTATGTTATAATGCATTGCCTTTGTGTATATTTTTGAAAATAATTTTGTTTTTTCAGTCCTAGTTGCAGAAATTGTGGCACATTTCCTTCCCAAGATGGTGGAAATTCATAACTATTCATCTGCAAGTTCACAGGCTCAGAAATTAACAAACTGGGACACACTGAACCGTAAGTTCCCAGCAGCATGATTGTGCTTCCTGTAATTATTGTGTTTACAGTTTCCATAGAAACTGTTCACTATGCAGTCATGCCATGACTGTAATTTCCCTGAGTAAGAAAAGCGATAATTCTGAAGGCCAGATATAAAACATTGTATGATTCAGTTTGCAAACAAAGGGAGTCTATTATGCTCTAGTCGTTGCTTGTCATTTTATTAATTTAATTTTTTTCTAGTCAAAAGTGAGAATAAACTTTGCAAATAAGGGGTAACTGTGGTCAGCGGGGTGCTACATAACATGAGGGTGAAGTGTGACCTGTTGAATCAAAAAAATCTTTTTCCTGATGCAAGAGGTCACACTTCATTTTCTCTTCAATACGAGTCAACGTCATGTTATATAATGACAGATAAATGAGCATCACCTTGTGTTTTGAAAAATTTTCTTCCATGCAAGAAGTCACACTTTATTTTCCTCGACAAAACAGGTTATGTGTCACAGCAAGCCAATAAAATCGCAAGTGTACAACAGACTATATGACAAAAACTGTAAACACATTCTCTCTCTAGAAAGCCATTTTTTTGTACTTGAGGTCAAGAAAATTTTGTTTCTGGGCAAGTAATTTAAGGATCATTATGAGTTTCTGGGAAACTGCCCACCTACCCCTCCCCTAAGCCAATATTTTGCCCTAAGTGAGAAGTAAGTGTTTATGTTGACTTAGGGGAGGGGTAGGTGGGTATTTTCCCAGAAACATATAATGACCCATAATTTTCTGTGGTAACCAGCCCAACAGGCAAGGGCCCAGGTCAGTCATTTTCTAACTCCAAAGAAGACAAATAAAAGATGAAGATACCATGGCCCTGGGCAAGGGTTGAGATGATAACATTCTTGTATCTAAGATTTCAAGCCTTTTTTTTTCCTCAAAACTGACCAAATGTTTGCATGTACCTTTCATCCATAGTAGCTATCAATTTTTTACATACATGGTTTTTAAGAAAAACAAGGCTGTAAAGTCAAGTTAACTTCATTTTTGACTCAGCAGAAATAAAAGTCAGAGACATATTCAAGATAATATTATGCTTTTGTGTTTAAGCACAGGTCCTGGTTGTTGAAACGTTGGATAGAGCTACCCACTGGATAAATCACTATCCAGTTGATAAGTCTTAAGGAAACCAATAATAGCTAAATTTACTGGATAGATTTTTATCCGGTGGATAGCGCTATCTAATGTTTGAACAACTTTGGCTGGGTGATTATTTTATTCTTCTGTGCTGTTTGCTTTCAGGAAAGGTTTTCTCAAAGCTTAGCTATACTGTGCCAAAGTCAACTGTTAAGGATGTCGCTGAATGTAAACCTGGGGTGATTGAAATTGTGTTAGCCAATCTTAGAATGAAAGTGAGTTATTTTCTTCTTTTCTCTTTTGGCATCATCAGACAATGTATATCCCCACTCCCTAATTTTAGACTGTACTGAGCCATTTTCTTGTGTGCTGCATAGAAGCTATATAGCAGCAAGCAAATTACCCACCTTTATATTGCAATTTTAATGTGTAAAAACTTAGCCTAGGTAGCAGGTGCTTGGAAGTAACGGGTGCAGGAAAGAACAGGGTGCGTGAGAGACTTTAAAGAGGTCTTCTCTTTAGAGCATTGTTTTTATCTAAAAGGTTAACATGAGGTTTCATGCTGGTGAAGTTGTTTGGCAAGTCCCCCTTGCAATTCCCAATTTCCATGGTAGACGGGGACAAGCAAAGACATTTGCACAGAAATATTGCCCTGGCGGTGGGAACATTTACTCACTTTCTCTAGCTTATTTTTCAAGGTCCCTGCTTATGCGCGGGTAGAGGGGGTTGGGGGATTACATTGACTGGTACATTACTGTTTGTCATTTCCTTTTCCTTTTTTGCCTTTGTCAGATTGAAAAGTTTATGGCGAAGAAGAAGGCTGATAGTTTACGAAAGTAACAACAAGTTTATGATGAGTTTTCTCCCAATGGCCCAATCACTGATCATGAACCTTACATGTATGA
>CALNXI010000887.1:121109-165793 GCA_942486025.1 Porites evermanni | reverse complement strand
CCCCCCCCCCCCCCCCTTCGGGGGGATAGTTGTATCCCCAATTAGTTGTGGAAACTAAATACATTGACACATTAATAAAGCTTTTACTTTACTTTACCATAATTCTTATTTTACGACAGCTCGTACTGTTTGTAAAATAATAATTTTTTTCCTTTCCTTTTTTTTTTGAAATTGTATCTTTCTTCCACCGCCTTGATTAGGCTCTTCTATACGCAGGTGGGAGCTATCGTGAAATTGTAAATTGTATGCTTAAATGAATTAAGTTTAAAACTGGCAACTTCTCAATGTAAACGCTTCAACAAGAAATATTTCTTTTTTTTTTTGAAAAATGAAACCATAAGAAAGTAAGTGAGTTCAATCTTATTAATCAAATGAATGTTATTATTCATTGGCCAACGGGATTGCTTTAATAATATTGTGCATCTTGGCTTTCTGTCAGATATTAATGAATGCTATCCCAGCCCGTGTGAAAACAATGGAGCATGTGTTGACGGAGTGAACAACTACACTTGCGCTTGCTTACCTGGCTTTAAAGGAAAGAACTGCACCATCAGTAAGTTCTTTATAGCTTTAATAAACGTAGCTTCAATTCAGTAGCCAACGGGATCGCTTTGAAGGTGAAATGGAGTAGCTGGAGTAGTAAAAATTATGTTTATTGGGTTGCACTGTAAGTCAGTTTTTCTTGCATTTTTTCAGACACTGATGACTGTGATCCTTACCCGTGTGTAAACAATGGAACATGCATAGATGGTGTAAATAACTACACTTGCGCATGCCCTGCTGGCTTTGAAGGGAGGAACTGCAGCATCAGTAGGTTTTTCCTTCATGTTCACCTATTTCTCATCGGTCAATGGTAACGTTTTTGAGTTGTTATTGGGCCTGATTTGTTTCTCCGCTACACCAGTAAAAGTTGTCTTTATCGCGTCTTGAGTTTTCGCTTACTTTCAGACAAAGATGACTGTGATCCATACCCGTGTGTAAACAATGGAACATGCATAGATGTTGTAAATAACTATACTTGCGCATGTCACCCTGGCTTTGAAGGAAGAAACTGTACTATTAGTAAGTTTCTTATTTTCTGAGAAAAAATTCTTTGGAATGTGTGTGTTTGATTAAAACTCTGTATTTGGAGGGATTTAGGTAATTAGATTTTACTATTGATTTTTATCCCTTATATAATTAGACAAAGATTTTCTCCCCATGGAAGAGTTTTAAGTTTTTAATATTTCAGGCTTAAAAGATGGCATAGAAACAAACTGTGTTTGTAAAGCAAAATATTTTTCTTTTTCGAAAAATTTGAACATGAAGAAGTAAAACTATTTCAGTCTTATAAAAAGTGTGCAACTTGATGTCTTTTCAGATATTGATGATTGTTATCCCAGCCCGTGTGAAAACAATGGAACATGTATCGACGGAGTTAACAACTACGCTTGCGCTTGCGTACCTGGATTTCAAGGGAGAAACTGCAACATCGGTACGTTCTTTTTATAGCTTTGATATCGTGCACAGTTAACGGTCAGTCAGCGGGAACGATTTTTAGTGTAGAATGGAGCACATTTATGTCCGTTGGACCTCTAGTAAAAGTTGTCTTTATCGAGTTGTTTGTTTGTTTGTTTATTTTTCTTTTAAGACACTGATGACTGTGATCCTTACCCGTGTGTAAACAATGCAAAATGCATAGATGGTGTGAATAACTACACTTGCGCATGCTCTCCTGGCTTTGAAGGGAGGAACTGCACCATCAGTAAGTTCTATTTTTTTCTTTTTCTTTTTTTCGTTTTTGTGAAGGAATTTTTAGAATGTTTGTTTCTTTGTTTTTTGTTGCCGATTAAAATACAATGATAAACATATAAATTTCAGGAAATACAGATATAACTGAATGGTGTTATTACTATTATTATTATTATTATTATTATTCGCCTTTCAAATGCCTGAAAAAAGAAATTAGCAGTTAGCATGCTGATACGCGAATCAGTACTGCTGAAAAGAAAACACACTTTATCATGGTTATTGTCATTTGTAATAAGGTATTTCGTCCGTTGGTTTTAATAAAAAGAGTCTCTCTCAAATCATCAAATAGATCACAGTGAAATAATACGTGCATTTCACTGCAGTGATCACAAGTTCTAATAACTTCAAGATTTGGGGGATTTGTAAATCTTCCAGTTTCGATTTTAAAGTTAGGGTTTCCTATCCTAAATTTGGAGGCGACGAGTTTATTTTCAGGATTCCGGATATGATTGATGAATCCAGAGTGTTTTGTTTCATTTTAAAAGACGGAGCAGGATTTTAGTTTATTTATTTGTACTTGTCAAATTTAGTTGGTGTTTTTTAGATGCATTGACAAATTATTTTCAGCTTTGGAGAGGAAAGCAGAAGGGTTTTCAATTCAATTCAAATTAATTCTTTATTTCACACTATATAAGATATTTACATAAGTGTACGTAGGCAGGAAAATAAAGTAGCTGACAAATAATAATTAACTTTAAGTTCATTCAGAAACTCATAAGGGAAACGTATAACTCGCGTTCAATGCTCGTGAATATTCACTTTTACCATATTTGGAAACGTTAGTGACAGATATCCATTTTCAACAAAATGGCTGCTGTGCGATCAACATGCAGATGTTTTAAGACAAGAGTTCTGCATTTCAAGTTTAAAAATACGCCTTTAAAAGACAAAAAATGGAAAGAGAAATTTCAAAAGAATGCTCAGCTTTCTTTTTGTGGAGGAAGGGAAGCTTTTCATCAAGAAATCGTTCCTCGAGGAATTCAACCTTGTTTTCTCATCGACGGAACGCATGGTCTGTTTTGAAATGCAACTAAGGCAGTGAAGTTTTTGCTGAATTTTCAGGTACATTTTGCACTCTATGGCCAAGACAATTACGTTTTTGAAAGGTAATTTACGTAGTTTTAAATGTTTCATAGACGTTTTATAAATTTTTCTCTTCGACGCTAAAGAAAAATTGCAAAATGCGCCCCAATTTGAGGTGGATTTTGTTGAATTTTGCTATGTGTTCAGCCGATTTCACTTGCGTGAACGGATCCACTATCCAGATAGTGTCTTCCGAATTGCCTTAAAGGATTAACTTTTTGGATTTTGAATGAAAATTTTCAAGAAACGGCTTCTCTGTCTATTGTTTTGAGTTTGTTCATTCATAAAATTAGCTCAAAACACGATCGTGACTACAACATCCAAACTGAATTTAAGCTTAAGAGCGAATGCCCAGAAAAATCGAGCAAACCGTGGCCACAGCTCAAAACCTAAGCTACCCTCCTTTTCAGTCTGTAATAAGGTTTTAATGAGTTTATAACATTACTGAGGTTTAAATTTCAAAATGCGGTCGAGTTTGGGAATTATTTGAGATTTTCGATTTCAACGGTCTGCGGGCCTAAAATTAGCCGCCGAACACGGGAAAATAGCCCAGTGACAGAATTGACCTGACTTTCATAAACGAGCGAATATATTGGCAATCTTCCACTTTAATTTCACAAAACAGATACCTAACAATTTCTAAACGGCACAGTTTTTTTAGATTTAGAGAATGAAATAGCGACGAACGAGCACAATTTTGAAGCGTAATTTGCATATTGCTTATAATTACAACAATTCACCGCTAAAACCAAAATCGAATTTTCTATATGGGAGAATTCTCCAAATCACCCCAACTCCCGGTTACTACCCAATGAGATATAGTACTTGAACATTCTCTGAAAGTTAGTCTGGTGTTCTCGCGAACGCTTCTAAAACAGACTGATTATTTTGAGGTTATTTTGCCCCAAACAACTGCTAATTGACCGCAGGGTCAATTGACACGTGCACGTCACCTTAGTTTTACGCGTCGGTTTGAGTGCGTTAAGAGGGAGAAGAGAAGAAGAAAAGATTCTTGTTATATGTACCTGTTTTAATGAAATGCAAGCAATCTTCAAAAGGAGAGGCCGTTCAATGAGTAATTTCTGTTCTTGAGATCTTGTAGATCGGAGCATGGCGTCTGCGAGTGGACCTGACTGTTTTCCGGTGACTGCGAAATCAGAATGACTTCAAGAAATAATTCTCGCTCGAATCTTCGTATATGAATCAGCTTTGAGTGCCTTACCTGAGATAAAAAGTGGGCCGAGTAGGAAAGCATTCTAGCGCAATTTGGATCCTTTGCAGAACGCAGTGATTGCTGAGCGGAGTAAACAAACCTGGGAAAATACGTAACCTTTGAGTGCGTGACCAGCTAGTAAACGAAAGTCTACAACGAAAAATAGGATTCGCAAAAATCTTGCTCATGTATATTTAACAGTTTGTTACCATTAATTTACACCTGGTTTGTCTTAAACTTTAAATACATATCTGTCCGAGAGTGTAAGAATTTTTCGAAATATCCACCCTTAAATATCTGTGGACTACTCCTTTTTCTCCCTCACCGATGTCCACTTCCTTCTCACTGTCTTTTGCATGAGGCTTGTATGCCTTTAAACTGTTATCGGCACATAAAACTGGTTGTATAAGGCCTGGGTTAATAACTTGACTGATTACAAAAAATCGTTGCAAACATGCGCTATCATTGTTGGACTTTGCAAGCTTTAAGCCCAAAATGATGGTGCAATATCGAGAAATTTGCCCGGGTCTAAGACAGGGACAGGGTACTAAGAAAGGGACGGTCTCATTAGCAACCCCTGGACAATCTGGGCATGCTTGAAACGTAACCATTGTCTCGCGATGTGGGGTTTTTGTTGTTCCGTCGTTCAAACCATTTGAGCCATAAAAAACACACCTTCCCCTCGAATTGTTGATTGAAAGAGACAAGAACAGAGCACACGCACGCACATGCATCACATCAAATGACTTTTTTTGCGCGACTCATTCTCGTTCTCAAGGCTTCTTCGCTTGTAACCTCCAAGGGGCAGCTCTGGTAGCAGTCGTTTGGGCGTCGTCGAATTCTCAAATATTGCACGCACGCGTATTTTACACTGGTGTATGATTATGAATTACTTTAGCGCCCTCAATAACAAAGAAATCTTAGATTTTCGTTAATTCAAACTTTTCCACCTATTTGTGTTATCAATAGCTAATTCTTAGGCATATGATATTCCACGCATGAGTTTATGACTGTTATCAGAGCTTTCCCCCACTAGGACCGCTAGGTCGGGAGCGAGGGAGCTCTGGCAGCAAGAATACCGCTTTAGGAGGTTCTCAAGTGTTGACGTTTTAACGGTGATGTGCTCTGAATCGACAATGAAGTGCTTGTAGATGTCCTTTAGAATGGTAATTGCAGATAGTTAGAGCTTGGATTTGGTCGAACATCAGGTGAAAAGGATTGTAACTCTCGTAATGGATCGGGTTGGTTGAAGGTACACTAGCCATCACGTAATTCCTTAGCTTACCGAACGCTGCCTCAGTAATTACCTCTCCGTCATCCTCCTACTCGTCCTCATCAGAAACATCCGGAGCATGCGAGTGGACGCTCAGGCTCCTCGTGAGGACCCAACTCGAAAAAAGCTCGTTATTTGTTTAGATGTGACGGATTCAGAACTAGAGGACATATGCTTGGCAGTCTCGTCTCTAGGTGTTATCACTGACCTTAAGACTTGCGCTACATTTGCCTTTTGTCGCAGGGGCAACCGTTAAGGCCAGGTACGCCGCCCCCACCCGATTGTATGGCATCCACCATTTGACTCGCTGTTTTCACATCATGACCTTCAATTATCATGAATTCTAATGCGGGCCTTGATCGTTGCCACCTTCCCAGAAGTCTAATCGTTGCTCTGTTAGACCATGAGAATCTATATTATTCCATAAATGCACCATTGACTTTCCCTTGTTTTGCTTCCGGTAAACCTATACCCCGAAGAAAAAATAGCTCTACAACGACTCTATCCAGGCCAGATATTGAACTCTAATATCAACAAATATAACCTACCTCCCTAAAGACAGCAAGCTTTCCCCGAAATTCACTTGACCCTCCCCATCCCTTCGTTAAGAAAAACTACGACCTCAGTTCAGTGGACAAAAGGCCCTCGTGAATGTACCAAAGCTATAGCCTTCATCGTACAAGCAATGTCAGTTTCGGCAGGCGTGGCTACATTTCCAGTTGCTGTAAGATTAATTCGACACTTGCAATAGACACCTGTAAATTTAATGGCAGCCACGACGCCCTACTTTGAAACCGTGACGAGACATTTATAAAAGACTAAACAGGTGTGTGCGGCGGTTTCCTTTCCTTCCATCCCTCCCGTTCTAGCACTCAAATTCTAACCCTGATATTCTAGTAGTAATCAATCGTTTATGAGCCGACAGGCACAAGGATACCGGTTTCTCGCAAAATATGCCGTGACATCCGTTTGCTCATCCCCTTTTCTGCCTTCGGCCGCTGATTGGGTTTGGAGCTGTGCTTTGAAATTACGTTAGGAGCGAAACATGATACGTGAGGGACGTGTTCGGCCAAGGGCAGGTGACTTTCGGTGGTGAAGACATATACTGAGCTTGTCATTATTTCGTAGCCTGTACCACGTCACGAAAATAAAACAAGCCAAAGAAAAATAAGATGCCTTTCTCTCCCCAGCCCTTGCAGGTTTTTCGCATTACTTTTTACTACACAGCTGCTTTACTATCTTGGATTCTACTTTTCGAGCCGGAGCGAACATGGACCCCCTTGGGGTGATATCGGCACCCGACTTAACGCAAGCGCTGACTTGTGCGCCTATGCTTCGTTTGCACTGAAGTAGCTTTATATGACCACGACAGACTTAACTTGCTGTTATCCTTAGTTTGAAATCGCAATGGACAAGAACAATTTCTTGAAAAGAGCGAACTGTTTCCTCCTTAGAAGCCATGGAAAACAACTAGTAGGACGTAAGCAATACTTTCTTTTTTTAACGATTTACATCTAAACAGTACAATTTCATGTAGCTTTTACGCAAAATTAAATAGTTAGTTGTTTGCAGAATTGCATTTAACAACAAATTATAGAAATTTAACTTAGTTTGGATCTCATAGATAAGAATTGAACGGAAAAAACTTTAGGGGTAACTAAGTCAGATGCTTACTGGAAAATCAGTTAATGGAAATACAATAGCAGAGGTATCATGCCTGAAATTTTCTATGCAATGCACCTTATGACAAGTCTTGGTAGCCCATGCCTTAAAACCGCCTTAAACCCTAAAATTTAATTCATTTGCCTTTAACGCGTAATGCAAATTTCTCTTCGAACACTCCGGGGGTGGGGGTAAAATCAGAAGAACAGAACATTCACTTACTGTACTGTACCATTTTTAAAAGTGGGACAGTATGTTTGCTAACCATCTTAGTTAACCACTTTTAAAACCGGAGAAAAGGACAGCTGGTCATACAGGAGAATAAATTTTACTGTACCCGGAGAGCTTTGGTTTCCCGTGCACTTATTTTTTTGCACAATCGGTAATTACCTGGTAACGCAATCGGAGGTGAGTAACCAAACCCGGTAAAGTCATAGATTAACCGTCGCCACTCAGCAAATACACTGCGTGCTGCAAAGGATCCAAATTGCGCTAGAATGCTTTCCTACTCGGCCCACTTTTTATCTCAGGTAAGGCACTCAAAGCTGATTCATTTACGAAGATTCGAACGAGAATTGTTTCTTGCTGTCATTTTGATTTCGCAGTCACGGGAAAACAGACCTAGACCCAGGTTCGCTCGTAGACGCAATGCTCCGATCTACAAGATCTCAAGAACAAAAATTACTCATTGAACGGCCTCTCCTTTTGAAGATTGCATGCAATTCATTAAAGCATGTACATATAACAAGAATCTTGTTAGTTTCTCCCTTTTAACGCACTCAAATCGACGCGTAAAACTAAGGTGACGTGCACGTGTCAATTGACCCTGCGGTCAATTAGCAGTTGTTTGGGGCAAAATAACCTCAAAATAATCAGTCTGTTTTAGAAGCGTTCGCGAGAACACCAGACTAACTTTCAGAGAATGTTCAAGTACTATATCTCATTGGGAAGTAACCGGGAGTTGGGGTGATTTGGAGAATTCCCCCATATAGAAATTCGATTTTGGTTTTAGCGGTAAATTGTTGCATTTATAAGCATTATGCAAATTACGCTTCAAAATTGTGCTCGTTCGTCGATATTTTATTCTCTACAACTAAAAAATGTGTCGTTTAGAAATTGTTAGGTATCTGTTTTGTGAAATTTAAGTGGAAGATTGCCAATATATTCGCTCGTTTATGAAAGTCAGGTCAATTCTGTCACTGGGCTATTTTTCCGTGTGCGGCGGCTAATTTTAGGCCCGCAGACCGTTGAAATCGAAAATCTCAAATAATTCCCAAACCTGGCCGCATTTTGAAATTTAAACCTCAGCAGTGTTATAAACTCATTAAAGCCTTATTACAGACTGAAAAGGAGGGTAGGTTAGGTTTTGAGCTGTGGCCACAATTTGCCGATTTTGTTCGATTTTTCTGTGCATTCGCTCTTAAATGCTTCTCACATTCGTTACAAGCATCACTTTTTGCAAAGATGTCAGGTTCAGGTTTTGGACACTTTCTGATACGCAGCTAATGAATTTTATTCGAAAATATTTTTTACTGTTTATTCTAGACTTTTAATATAAGAATTTTCATAGCCTATTTGCAGTATAAGTTTACTGCCGGCAGAGGGTCAACGAGGCATCGTTTTCTGAAGTGACAACTTCATGAAGTTGCGAGGACGTCAGTGGGTTTCATAATGTTGTGTTTGGCCCGGGTGCTAAGGTTATAATATTCTGCTCAGTGTTTCGGTAAGATTCCTGGTTTCAACCTTTGAAAGCATTCTCGGCTTTCGGGAGTTTTTCCCCCGTTTGTCGGCCATTTTTTTCAAGCGGGCGCGGGAACTTGAAGTAAGACTACGTCACGTTGTTTACGAAGTTTGATTGGTCAGTTACCTCTTCTTGTCGTTCCAAATATGGTACTTTCGAAAATGAATAATTACGAGCATCGAACAAAGCAAACATATGAGAGTTACACGTTTCAACCCCTTATGAGTTTTTGGTTCATTTGTGTACAGTGTTTAAAGTAGCAAGAGCTTTCTTGTTGGACACCGTCATGTTGAAATAATCGGCACCAGTAAGGAGAGGAATAAATTCTCAGATAATACCAGTGATAGAACATATAAGCAAGGTCAGATTTGGTTGGTTAGAAGATAGGACTTCCATTCTTTCTTAAACTTATGATATGGCAAGGTGTTGCAGTAAATCAATCCTAATGAAAGTTTCAGACATTATTATATACATTATGAAGATTATGTGAAGAGATTTAAAAAAAAATTGTTCGAGTCGTTTGAGAGATACACAAAAAGTGCTAAAAGTCCAAATTTTGAATGAAGTTGCACTTATACAGGTGGTGAGAAAACGGGTTAGTTTTCAAGATCGCGAGAACGAAAATAAACCATAATTTCCTAGCATTAACATATGATATTAAGCAGCATTCTGAGGCTGCTTAAGTATAATTTGAGTCATTTATAACTTTTTTCATCAAATAAACTATCACGGCTATTGAAAATTTAAGGTTTGAAATATATTTTCGTTTTAGTTGAATTTAAACAGAGAGAATTTTTTACTTCTTACGGAGATTGTTTGCTAAACACCAAACTTTAAGTTCCTAGCATTGGATTTTCGGTAGCGGGTCTAGATCACACAAAATTCGGCTTTTATCAATTTCAAAGTTTTTTGTTTATTGTTGTCATAGTAATATCGATTTTACTTAAAACTGCATTTTCACAAATTTCAATCCATTACCGATTACTGGTAAAAATTTTATAGCGATCAAGGAAAAAAACACTTTTAAGGCGATTGAAAAATATCGGTATGGCCTCTAAAAAACTGTATCGAAACACCTTAAGCGAAATCTATGAGAGCGTTATCGAGATATTTTGGGATGAAGTTTTTATGGTTAGAAATACCGTAAAACTGGACAATCTTGATCTTTGGCCGTTACCTGTAGAAAGCGAAGCACATTTGAAATGCGATTTCACCTCATAGCAGCTTCAATCTTTTTCAGACGTGTTTGAAAGGTCACGGACATAGCTCTACCCGATTGCTAGAAAGACGAATTTGATCAGTATGTATTGTTCGCGGTTTTGTAAACATTTTGGGCTACTTTAACAATTAAGCAATATTTTTGAAATCGCTGGATAGATTTTGTTAAAAATTTCGTGTTGACAAGTGAGAGCCTCTCATTATTCAGAGCATTGTTTCTAATTTTCATATTTTTGTGGACAACAATAGCTAACATTTCTAGGCCTACTCTGGGATCTTAAGTCGCCGTAATTTTAGGCGACTTAAGGGGCTTAAAGGGGCTATGTCACCCCACACGTATGCGCGAGCCAATGAAAACAAACTTGAAAAAGTCGGCCCGACTTTTTCAAGTTGTGTCGGAGATTTTGGAGGGCTGTTTTTATCTGTCTAAATCTCAGCCATCGTTCGTTAGTTGGCGAAGTTTTGTATTAAGAATCGTTCTGTGGTGATTACAGAATAGTTTTTTGACGTTATTTTGAAATTGTTTGCCTGTGGAATGTTTTTACGTGGATTTACTGTGTCCTCTTATCAGCGGTCGTTGTAATGGCAGAGTTAATGACGGCTACTCCACAATGAGTGATGGAATCTTTGATGGAATCTTTGCTATAGTTCGCAGAACCTTTCTATTGAGTTATTTTAGAGGCTGCTGGCTCTTGGATTTTTCTTGTGCTCAAAGTATGTGGACATATAATGAAGCGGCTATCGAGTTGGCGGCGGCCGTTTTTTGTAAACGATTACAAGAGCATCAGGCCATGAGTTTCGTGACGAAACTAAACTCCTGGCGAAGGAAACATTATAAAATTGGGCTACATTCCTTCTTGTATTTATCTGGATTCACGGTAAAGATAAACACGACCGTTTGCTCGTCCAGATTGTTCTCAACGGACTTAGAGAGGCGCCTTAGTACGAGTTAGATCCTGTAAATGCCATGTTTTTGAACTGTTGGTGTTCGAGCATATTTTTGGAAAATAGCAGAGTTTACTTTCCCTTTTTATCAACGGACTGCTTATAGTGGAGTAGTATACCAATGATGCTTGGTTCTGTTTTTCTCGACGTCGCAGTGATTCAGCACGATGAAACAATTTTGCACGATAATGTATGTTTCCCTAAGATCAAAACAAAGATGATGTTTCTTGTTCTATCAGCATCTAAATTATAAAATCACTAGCGACAGACAAGTCTAATTGTTAATGATTTGAAACAGTCTTGGTCTTTATCTTCGGTCTAGCGTCTTTTGTAGCTCGTTTGTTAAATACAACTTCGATTTATTTTGTTGAATAAGACAATATGTTGTTGTTGAATTTTTTTTTGCGCTCTATTTTATGAATGGCATGCGTTTTTACTTCAAAACTACAAGTAAAATTGTCGTCACAATTTTATTCTTGATCTAGCATAACCAGAGAAGAAACGTTCCGTAAATTCTATCGAAATATCCCTTATCTAAACCCAATTCGCTTGTTATTTGGGCGTGGCCCAAATAGAGTAATGGAAACGGCTTGTTTTGACGCAAATGTGCAATAGGCACGCAATACGTGCTAACGTAAACAAGGCAAGTAAACAAGCGAAGCGAGGCGAATGTCTGCCATGCGAACGTCTTGTACAAGGTAAGAGTCATGTGGGAAAGAAAGTTCTGCTAGCACACGGCACTTAATGGCACTTTTACGATCTCAAAAGTTAATCTGAATCTTCAGTATTTTTGCCTCATCGAAATTTGGAAGTCTGAAGTCCAGGGATGAAATCTATCAAAAATATTTGGAATATTAAAACCTTGAAACGCAGAAACTCAAAAAACGGATCGAAATCCACCAATCACAAATCATAAACAATGACCTTTTGGACCCGTTGAAGAAAACTTTCGTTTCCTAAGAGGTCCGCTAAGATGATTGACTTCTGACATTTTGACGAGAGGATCGAAATGCACCAATCATAGAAAGACAGATTTAATTGCATGTTTCCTAAGAGGTCATCTGAATTTGCTGTTTTCTTTATTTTATGTCCATTTTCTTTTCCTTATTTTGTGATTGGTCGATTTTGTTAGGTCGAGTGGATAATCCAATGAGGGACGATTTGGATATCGTTTGATCTGAAATTTTTCGAAGCAGCAATGAGAAGCAGTTTGGATAACATTTGGCCGCGGCGTTTCGAGGAACGTGTTAATATATTGTTCAATCATGTTATCCCGGGTTAAACTTACAAATGCACACACTGTTCGCGGTAGGCCCACACTAAAAAATAACACTGAGTGTTTTCGGAATGGGCTGGTCCGCGAACTCAAAGAAAAACAAAGGAAATTATCAAGACATTCAATGACATCAAAGACTAATGGACCCCATAGACGTTATAACAAATCGGAATATCAGGAGTGTACGTGTAAAATGGATAAGAGTTTGAACAGAGGAATGTTGAACAAGTTTGAGAGTCGCAAGATTTGTGTAGCTGGTTATCAGTGTCACAATAGTGATTTTGATTTTTGCATTGCGGAACACAGCAAGTTGCCTGTGATAAAAATCTGTTCCGATGAAGGAAGAGACGATTGTCAACAATTGAAACCAAAAGGGACTGAGGCTTCTTTTGGAACTACTGTGATAACTGCACCAATTCTTTTTATTATTTCAATTTTGTTTAGCAGGGTGACGGTTAATGTACTTGTTTTTGTAGTGCGTGTTGTGCTATTTCATCTAACTGTGTATGTTGTGACGCGGTACATGTACGATGCTGTGCGTCGGTATTTTGCATTATCAGCAGGTTTTGTGTTAGAGTGTTTTGATGGCAGCGAGGTGACGAGAAGAGAAGTTAATGAGCTAGTTGTACAGAAGGAAAATTGTGTTGTGGGGGAAATAAAAGAAGTCGAATTGAGATCTCGTCGTGGGAAATTTATTTATAACAGAACTTGCGATTTCACTGGTTTAAACCAGGTTAGTCAATTATATTTTCGGCAAGACAAATTACCATAAAATCTAGATTGTAATTCGAAACTCGCGTTGTTTTCAAAATTTGCATAAATCGGGCGCTGCAAAGAAATATTTAGGTTACAAGCGCTTCGAATTACCGTACCTTCAAAACGGCATAGCTTTTACTTGTTGTGCTATATCTTTCAAAACTATCGATCGATTCTAGCTCAAAAACTCTCAAAGCAGCGGTTTAAATGTTAAAGCCCGTAGCTGGTTGAAATCGTCTCTTGTTTGTTTTCAAACGATTTAGGATGGATCGAATCGACTTTGGATCGATTATTATTTTATTAGCTTGTGGTATGAACGAAACGTTTTTCTTCTTGATAAAGTACACTCAACAAATTTAGAAAGATTTACTTGACTTTTCATATTTGGAACGAACTGACTCTTTTGTGGAACGAACTGACTATTTTATGGAACGATCTGACTGGCTATTGATTGGAACGATCTGACGTGGAATGAAGTCAACGATCTGACAATGGAACGAAATGACCGGTTACCGTCATGCCCCCAGCAGACTACCGATGAACAAATTAAAATCTTTGTTACAGAAAACACGGAAAGTGACACTTTTTGTATGGAAGAGTATTCGGAAAAATACACCATTGTCGTCTGAAATTCATTGTTACGTTAAAAATGGAAAAGGTGTACACTTACATGTAAACACTGTAACACTGTAACACTATCCGCCATTTTGCTTCTCCCAGAATTCCACGGCAATCGCAAGCTAATTTCCATTGTTTCTCGGTCCCGCCCTGTCCCCGCCTCCAGACCAGTTAGTCACGTGATCAAAACACAATACTTTCTGGGCGGCCATAACGTGGAGGAAAGAACAGTATTATTTGGCTTTTCTACGTTCTTTATCAATAATGGTCGATTACATCAAATCGTTTGGCAGGGAGCAATCACGACAACATAAACAAAGTGCAGTTTTACGCATCTTCGATGTACAAAGCTTGTATTTCTGTCTGGAAGGGAAGACCCAAGGAGACGAGGGTGCAAGGAAAGTCAGCTTTACAGCTTGCCTAGCATACACTAGCCTGAAAGCCATTTTGACTAGCCCCAATTTTTTTTTTTTTTATGAATGGGACTGATTACAGTTCTTCTGTGATCTGAATTCCCTAAAAAACTTTAGTTGCCAGCCAGGCAAGTTAAAAACGCAGTTCACTAGCCCAATCATAAAATCCAGTACCCCAGGGCTATTGCCTGGACACTACTCTGTATACTCTCTTTGCACGCTGTTTAATATAATTTATCTAGAACTTGAACCTTTGAATGCCTTTTTAAACAACACTTTTACTCAGCAATATGAAACAAACCTCCCAGATGAAATTAATAAAATACCTGTACAAGTGACTGGATAAAGTTGTGTACTATATGTTGTCATTTCATGTATTGCTTACAACTAATTATTACGTGTATTAAATTGCCGAAAGTAATTAAATGTATAAATTAGAGGGCTGGAGAAGAAATTAATGGGCCTTAAGTCACCGTGGGAGTTTTTCTGTGGGGGGTGGGGTGGGTCTGTGGCTAATATTATTGAACATGGGTTATTACACACTTTATGAGAAATCATGCATTCTGGGAATAGAAAACTAAAAAAGTAATAACTACGAGACAATTTGAACCTCTTTAAGATTTGAATGATTTAAGGTGACTTAAGGCGACTTTGGGCGACTTTCACTTGTATACACGAAGCTTCCGACCAAAAAAAAATAGCGAATTGTAGCCCTTATTTTACTGCCTTAGTACAATATATCACTAATCGACAAACTCAAAAGTCACATTAAACGACGGTTAATCTCCAGAATATCAAATTTATCTAGTGTTTTTAAGATTTATCGCTTATTTGTTCACAAATATGTAAAGAAAAACCGCTAACAAGAGCGCCTCTATACATACTAATAAAATCCTTCTTTCTATAGCAATCGGCTAGAGCTATCTCCGTGATCTTTCAAATCCGTTTTTAAAAAGACTGAAACTATTGTGAGGTGAAATTGCATTTCAAAAGTGCTTCGTTTTCTACAAATAACGACCGAATATCAAGATTGTCCAGTTTTACCGTATTTCTAACCATAAAACCTTCACCCCAAAATATCTCGATAACGCAAGTAGTAGGGGGGAACCGGTTACGCCGTTTCTTTGCGGGGGAATTCCATTAACTTTCGGGGGAATATATTAACGCCGGTGACGTCATACATATCATTAAGATAGGATGATGTCATAGTTTAAAATAATGACCATGACGTCATGCATTCCATTAACATAGGATGATGTCATAGTCTATTTTCAGCTGGCAAGGAGTAAGTGACGTCAGAATACCCTAGGGGTTGACGTCATCAAAAAAGGTTGACATCATAATCTATAAATAGAATAGTGATATCATATCCCTACTTGGTCATGATGATGTCATATTTTTTTCCAGGTAAGATGATGTCAGGGTTTATTTTTTACCTGCCAGTTTTTTTCTATTATTTCGAAACACATGAAATGGTCATTCCTTACCAAGCAAATCATTTACGAATTGTGAGAAGAAGTCATGAATTTCAATCAGTTAACCACTTTCGATTTGGACGTTCCCCTGGAAATCTTTGAACCATGGGATGATTGGGAAAATGAGTTTGAAAAATTGCCACAGGTAGGTGCTCTCTGTTTCTCTGTATTTTGCATAAACGTTCTCTCTCTGGTCGAGTATTGTTTCCAACTTAACCAAGTTTTACTTTTTTAGGTTACTGGACGGCCTCACTTGAACCAAATACAGAGTGGAGCTGGCAGGAAACGACTAGCAGAGGTAGGTTTTACAATACTAATTAACATACCTTTAGGTTGTTCGACATACTTTATTTATAACCACGAAGAGTTCAGGAGTCGTAGCTCGTTAAATCCCTCTCGTGAACTGAAATAGTCCAAAAATACAAATAGATAAAATCACAAAAATTAAGAAGTTATAAAAGTAAAACATGGAATACATAAATTTAGCAGTGGTTAAATGGTATTTACATATCAACAATTATATTGAGAAGAAACAGCTTCTACAAAAGTTATCTTACGATTGATTCGATTTAGATAATATGATAAATGAAGCCAGTTCTTAAGTTTGACGGACTTAAATTATTGCTTTACAAAAACAACTTATGGTATAAATAAAAGAATGATAAAACCATGCAGATAAAAGGCTTTGTTCAATTGTTGACGTAATTTTGAGGTAAGACCGCGCAAATAATACTTGTCGCACGGTATCTCTAAAACGGATTGTAAATCCGTCGTTAATATACCTTATAAATTTTACAGGATGAAGTAGACTCTACTTCTTCTAAAACGCCACGCTATCCGGTTCTTGGAAAGCGACACGAATTTTCCCTCTGTGGGCGAAAGTTTAATCGAATAGATGCCTTAAAACGACATGTGAAACAAGTTCATGAACGCCGAGCGGCTCAGCGGGAATACGTATGTAATACCTGTGGTGAGGTGGTGAGGTCACAATCTGGCTCCATTTCGAGCACATGGAAAATCAGCACACAGTAGACCTTCTACGGCTGCCAAACGTCTGCGCCAAGACGACTCAGGTATTAAGACTCTTTTGCAGTAACATAAAAATAACATTTTGTGTAAATGATAAGTTCTATGTAAATTTCCTTCGCAAAGCATAATAGAAAGAAGGATATGTTGAAAAAGTACTTTATTGGCCTTTGTTTACAGTAATACCTTACTGAATATAATAGAGGTCACACATTGTTAAACACTTCTTTTGTCCTTAAAACCGTAAGGTCCGATATCAGGGACATTTGAAAGAGGACGTATCGTGTGGCTTACATAGACATTGTTCCCCTTTACTAGTATATACCGCGGTAAGGTTCGAGGTCACAAAATCATTTCAGGGTAACAAATGGAGGTTTCAAACACAACGTATTTACCGGTAAATAAAAGCCGCTGATTGCAAATGTAGTTTTAAATCGGAAACTAACCTATAAAAACAGAAGCTTTGTATCTCCATGAAATTTTCCTTGTGGAAAATGTCTACTCTGAGATACGATTTTTGACATGCAAAGCTGAATCTTGACGCCTGAAGGTCTAGACTAAGAGTTAAATCGGAGGGGTTTTCTAAAAATAATAATAATATTAATTTCATTGTAAATTAGCAGCCCATGTTTCTCGAGTAAAAAAAATGCGACTTTGGCAAATGTCCGGGGTAACTTCAGAAAACTGTTATTTACAATTATCTTTAATTTTTCATATATTCCGTGTGAGTGTCACCATTTTGTTTTGTAAGCGTGGGGATAATGCGAGCTGAATTTTCCGTAATTTTTGGTGGTGGCAAGTTCACAATAAATGGAATAAAACGTAACTACCTATTAATTAAACACGCGACTAATAATTGCTAGCAATAAAATCAGACACGAGATACCGTTTAAAACAAAAAGAGTCAAAGAGTCATTCCATGTTTTACTTTTATAACTTCTTAATTTTTGTGATTTTATCTATTTGTATTTTTGGACTATTTCAGTTCACGAGAGGGATTTAACGAGCTACGACTCCTGAACTCTTCGTGGTTATAAATAAAGTATGTCGAACAACCTAAAGGTATGTTAATTAGTATTGTAAAACCTACCTCTGCTAGTCGTTTCCTGCCAGCTCCACTCTGTATTTGGTTCAAGTGAGGCCGTCCAGTAACCCCAAAAAAGTAAAACTTGGTTAAGTTGGAAACAATACTCGACCAGAGAGAGAACGTTTATGCAAAATACAGAGAAACAGAGAGCACCTACCTGTGGCAATTTTTCAAACTCATTTTCCCAATCATCCCATGGTTCAAAGATTTCCAGGGGAACGTCCAAATCGAAAGTGGTTAACTGATTGAAATTCATGACTTCTTCTCACAATTCGTAAATGATTTGCTTGGTAAGGAATGACCATTTCATGTGTTTCGAAACAATAGAAAAAAACTGGCAGGTAAAAAATAAACCCTGACATCATCTTACCTGGAAAAAATATGACATCATCATGACCAAGTAGGGACATGATATCACTATTCTATTTATAGATTATGATGTCAACCTTTTTTGATGACGTCAACCCCTAGGGTATTCTGACGTCACTTACTCCTTGCCAGCTGAAAATAGACTATGACATCATCCCATGTTAATGAAATGCATGACGTCATGGTCATTATTTTAAACTATGACATCATCCTATCTTAATGATATGTATGACGTCACCGGCGTTAATGTATTCCCCCGAAAGTTAATGGAATTCCCCCGCAAAGAAACGGCGTAACCGGTGCCTCCCCTACTACTAACGCACTTCAGTTCTAGATTTCGCTTAAACTTCACAGCTATCGAGGCGGCTATTGGAACTGAGAAAAAGTTCCCGTGAACGATTTTGGAAGAACAGTTCCCAGTGCCGAGAAATCTGACTGCGAGGGAAATAAGTAAAGGTGTCATTTCGTTGCTCTGAAAACTCCGATTTTACTGCATCCCTGATCATAACAATTTTTCATCTTTATCTAATACAGCTGTGGAGGCACTTTTCCCAAATCTTTATTAATGGCAACGTAGTTTATGCTCAAACTTGGGTGATATTGACCATAAAATCCTAACGAGCCACCTTAATTAAGGCTTAACGTGATAGTTCGGAGCAAGCTGATGAATGGATTCCTGTGTACTCTTAGTTAACAAGACCTAAATGGGCTTGCATAACAACACGATGAATGGGAAATCATTTATCGCCATCCCTGAGGATCCACAATAGGCTATGTGGCTATTTTTCGTGGTGATACTCGAGATGCGAGCTGAAAACAGGAGCAGGATGTGGGAATTTTAATAACCAGCGGGAGCGGGACTTCCTATTTTTATGGGGATGGGATGCGAGAATGTTAAGGAAAAAATAGCGGGATACGGGAATTTAGTTTTGTCATGACCAATAATTTATTGAAGTTAAGAATATATGAAAATCATATATTCGAACTGCGGAGTGAAGAATTAGATAAAGGATGATCATCGCAGTTATATACGCAACTTTTGCAGTTGCGAAAAGAAAGCCTGAAAAAAATTCAGGCTTGTACGGATTCGAACCGTTGATCTCTGCGATATCGGTGTAAGCTAACAAGCCAACTGAGAGCAGGTCGTTGAATTGGTTCGTTATAAACCCGTGAAAGGATGATGATGAAGTTATGAATATATGAAAATCATATATGTGAACTGCGGAGTGAAGAATTAAATGAAGGATGATCATCTTTTAATTCTCATTTAATTCTGTATCTTATATATAGAGAGAAAACCATCTACACAAAAACCCATAAAACGGCCATAAATCGGGCCGTGGACTACACAGGATGGAGAAGCAAACTTCCTGCTTGGAAGGGTGACCGCATTTGGGCGTGCTATTCGATTCAATAGCAGGCTTATGTTTTCATAAAACAGACCATTTTCTTAGTCTTTGCAACCAGTGTGTTTATATACATTTTGTTAAGATTCAACTTGAACGTCTGTGACAACCAAAAGTTTCTTAAACGGAACTTGAACTTTAATTTCAACCAGAAACTTAAGAGAACTCCGTTACAGATCGATCCACGACAAAAGAGCGCACACTGGAAACTGCTTATATAACCCGAAGACGAAAAACCTGTTTATCCAGTTGTTATCTTGCTATAGAAAGTTCTAGAGAACACTACGTAATATTCTAATTGGGTCCTTGAAATAAACGAATAGTCATCATGATAACAAAGTACTCAGCGTAAATGCGTCTGTTCTATTGCGAGTGTTTCTTCCTCAACACATTTTCCATGTCCTGACTCCACGTAAACAACTGACAGAATTGGGTCATCGCCTGATGGAAAGTAGCAGCAAAGCAGTCGAATCATCTTGAGACAGACACACATAAGATCAATCTACCTAACTCCAAAAATAGAGGACTTAAAATATCGTAGTAAATATGTACGGTCGCTAATTAAGATGTTGAGAACCTTGACCATCAAAACTGACAATTGTTAGAAAGTAAGTCTTATATAACTTCTATTTCAATAATCAAGCAAAAAATGTCGTAAAAAATTGGACGGGATCGGGATTCGGGCGTAAAATAGGGCGGGATGGAGGGATTAAGAAGAAAAAAAGGCGGGAAAGTGAGATTTGAGAACCCCTATTGTAAACCCTCATCCCTTCGGTTTTTTTTTTTTTCGGACCAACTCGGTGACTAGTTCTGAGTTGGCTGTCTACCTCAATTGGTAGAACGCTGTACCGGTATGGCCGATGTGAAGGTTAGAATCCAGTACCGGGCTGTATTTTTTAAATGCTTTCTTTTCGTAAACTGCAAAAGTTTCGTCAGTCTATAACTGCGAGGATCTTCTTTCATTTAAATCTGCAACCCCGCAGTACTCATATATGATTTTAATCATTCATTATTTCACAAATTTTACGAAGGGAAGAATGATTGTTAACCTTTTTTACTTCAGTATGTCAAACACAATCCGTGGCCAAACCCTTACCACAGTCACCCGTCAACTCATTCTTCCTTTTACACTCAAAGTATAACTGTGGAGCAGGTCGTTGAATTGGTTCATTATAAACCCGTGAAAACCTACTCCCAGCTGGCTTGTTAGTTTAATTGGTAGAGCGCTGCACCGGTATCGTAAAGGCCAAGGGTTCGAATCCCGTTCGAGCCTGAATTTTTTTTCAGGCTTTCTTTTCGCAACTGCAAAAGTTGCGTATATAACTGCGATGGTCTTTCTTCATATAATTATCCACATTATGTTACTAGGAAACTCACAAACCGTGGAAACCAGAAGTATTTCGAGAATGTTATTGTGTTGCAAGACAAGAGCCAATCATGGCGTGGGCAAACTAGACGCAAGAAGCAACAATAGTTACTTTGTGGTTTTTTCGCTTGCTCGAAGTCCTGATCTTCGCTGTGATTGGTCATAAGACAATAAACATTCCAAAAATATTTCAGGTTTTCACGGTTTTATTACTTTGACATTAAGTTTTTAAACTATCATCACAGTCAAACAAGGCCAGTGTAAGCACGACCAGTTTCGATGCAAAAATGGCGAGTGCATTGGATCCCGATTTGTTTGCGATCGTGTTGCGGATTGTCTGGATTATTCGGACGAAGAAGGCCCTCTTGCCAACTGCGGTAAGTGACTACTGATTCGACTCTCCCTATACTAAGACCAATCTCTTTCATTTCAATAAATATCTGGTAACACTTTCTTTCTTCATCAAAAGATGTAAGTACTTTCGCATTTCCCATCTGCTGTCTGAGCAACAGATGATAAATTAATAGGCACAAAACAGAATATGATGGAATCTGAAGCTTAAGTTCGTCCTTCTTGAGTAGTGGGTGGGAGAGCCCCCTGGATGAATGGGTGTAGTGATTTTTATTTTTTATCTTAAGTATCTATTTATCTATTTTTTCACGTTGTGAAATATTGACAAAATCTGGGTGGAAAGCTTTAAGAAAAGCTAGCAGCCAGTTTATTTAACCGTACAAGTTTCACTCTACTGATAATTAATAATTAATGAATGAGGCTGAGTATCTTATGAAGAATTATGGAGATCGAGGAGGGTGTTATCTCCATAATTCTTCATATGATACGAAAGCCGAATTCAATAATTGTTCAGTTATTTATTCAAAATAATAGTTTAAAAGCATGGCTAAAACATGCTTACCTCCATGGATCCATCGATGTTAACTTCATCTTCGATAGTGAACGTTTAGGGTTGTTCAGCTCCGCAAATATTCTCCAAATAGCAGATGTCGCCCTTCGAGTTGTCTTCTTGCTGTTCTTGCCATGTTTTCACCTATTATTTCGCCTAGTTCTTACTCTTGAAACGAGTGAAATGTCCGCCATTTTTGTTTTCACAACCAAAACAACTCAACCTCGTCCAAAGGTCTTTTCGGTTAACGGTTCATTAACCTGCAAGAAAGCTGCACTTTTGACGTCGTCGGTTCAGTAAACGTAAAATTCTTCCAAATTTGGTCATCAGTAGCTGGTTATCGTGAATTATGCGTGTGCTTTTAGCCAATCAGAATCGGGGAAATATTTTGAATGAATAATAAAACTATTTGAGTTAATGAACAACTTGTTGTCATTATCATTTTCATTTTTTCGATTGTCATTGTCATTTTCATTATCATTATTGTTGTCATTATTCCCTTGGAGGGGGTTACAACTAGTATAACCAAGGGTTACAAGAGTCTGGCCATCTCTCAAATATCAAGATCTTGCAGTTCTTAGTAATGCGGTGTTCTTCACATGCCCTCTTGTCACCATTAAACCAATATTCTGAAGCGACTTGTTCCGACCTTTAGGGACTGCTCCCAAAGCTCCAACAACAACGGTTATCACCTCCACTTTTCGCGTAGCCCAGGTCGTTGATATATCATACTTCAGATCTTGATATTTCTCAATTTTTTCAGTTTCCTTTGAATTAACTCTGCAGTCAGCTGGTACGGCAACATCGATTATTTTACAGACTCTATCCTCTTTCCCCACAATATCCGATCTTCAAGCCTGTATGATGTGGTCGCACTATATGTTGCGGTTACACAAAAATTTGATCTTATCTATCGCTAACACACTCTGCGGCTGGTGCTCTAACCATTTGTCTGCCCTGTCCAACCCATTCACACCACACAATTCCCAATGACCCATTCTGGCGACATTGTCGTGTCTCTTCTTATACTCTTTTTGCGCCAGTTTGCTGAGCAAAAGAATAATAATAAATAATAATAATGCCAATAATAATAAAAGTATAATAATATTATTATCATTTATTATTATTGTTGTTGTTATTGTTATTATTATTATTATTATTATTATTCAGGGGCGGATCTAGGGGGAGGGTGCAGGGGGTGCGCACCCCCCCCCCCCCCCCCCCCCCTGAGATGACCTGCGGTTTTCTAATACAACTAGCGGTATTCTGCAAAAAAAAAACTATGTGGTTTATTGGTGTTGAAGTAGAGCAAGAGACGAGTGCACTCCCTCCTAAAAAAAATCCTGGATCCGCCCCTGTTATTATTATTATTATTATTATTATCATTATTATAATTATTACTGAAATTTAACACAGCTAATGATATTTTAAAGCTGGTTTCTTCAGAAGCTTCAGGAAAAGTTTGTAACAACAAGTTATCAAGGGAAGCCAATAAACCCTCTGTTTTGCTTTCCTCTTCTCTCTACCTCTCAAGCACCCCTAACAAAACACATTATAATTTTAAGGATCAGTCCCATAGAATTTCCCATATCAATGAACCATTATTTATTGGTTTGCACAGAATTGGTGCCTGAAGCAACTGGTGCTGCACAAAGAGGGAGCCAGAAAAACAAAAGTAAGAACCAGTACTACCGCGCAAGTGATAGCGTGGTCTGAGAAAGGCCGTTGAAATCGCCTAGATTAACAGCTAGCACGTGATTAACCTCCTGTTTGTCAGGATAAGGTTGGGCACATTCTAAACGACTCTTGGAGCTAGGTAGTAGATACAACGAGCTTAAATCATTGTAATGAAAGAACAAAATTTGTTGCCTCATCTGGGTGTTGTGGCGTTGTACCGATATATCTCAAGTGGTCGCCTTGGAGAGAGAAATGCAAAAGAAAATTTTCAATGGCCGCCCCAGAGAGTGGTCGTGGCAGGTTTAACCGCCGCCCAATTAGGTTAACTGAATGAGCAACGTTCTGTTGAGAGGGAGGCGGCGGAGTGAAGTCCTGGCTGGATCAATACTGAGGTTCTTTAAATAATTGAGGAAGAGCTGTTGCTTTTGTAGTAAAATCTGGAAACAGTTGGACTTGCTAAAAATGGTAGGCCCCTTCGCATAAACCTTAACTTGCTCATTTGAAATCTATTGGCGCTAATGAATCCAGACAGAATTCGTAAAGAGTAGAAAACGTAGACCCCGGTGTTATGGTCTATCTCTGTCATCAAGTGGTTGGCCTTGCTGGATAAGCTTGAAGTGAGATCACAGCACACATACAGCAAGAAGTAAGGCTATTAGCTGGGTGCTGGAACCCTCGGTACCGGGATACCCAAGAACGAGATGTTCAAAATGAAATTCGAAATCTGAAATTGTTGAGGTGGATGGAAAGATTCAACTAAACCACGATTTCGTGCTACTTGACATCAGTACATCACCATAGTAGTAAATGAAAATTGTTAGAGAGTCAGTTCTTTACCATACTCAAATAAAAGAAATTGAAAACATCTCGTTACATTGTATTTCATTACTGAAAAATCCCCCTAAAACCGTTGGTTATCGTTATGATTATTTTCTTGCAGTTTACATTGGTACTGGCGTAGCTGCAGGGATCGTATTAATCATTGTTGTTCTTGTGCTGACCTACTTTATTAGGGCAAGGAAAAAGTAAGTCTATAACTCCAGTCCCAGCTCACTACATTAGCTTTCAAAGCAGGAAAATTATTGAACGCTCTTTGATTTACATTAACTTACAAACGACCCGACAGGCACAGACTCGTATACCATGCAAATGAAGTATTTTAACTATTTGTAAAATGGACGAAGCCTCTAAATCTCGACTGGAACTTGTTGTTACAACGACGGAGCCAGAGTCATCCTCCGAGCCTATGTGCGTGAAGCGGAAAAGCCGCTAAATCGAGAATCCGAAAGGGTTGCTTCACTATCGGGGCCGGTTTAAAAAAAGAGAAATCAACCAAAAAGAGGATCAACCACGTTCTGAGTAAGAAGGTATTATTCATCTTTCAGGACCCTCTTCCACAGATCAAGTTAGCGCTTGCTGTTTTGATAAATAGTCTTTGAAACTACGCATTTCAGTAAACGTCCAGGCCAGCCAGAAATAGACGAACCCCAAGGTCGACTATTGTAGAACTCTGTTAAGAAGGCGATCAGACTAGAAAACATTTACCTACTTATAAGTATTCATTTAGGGCCCGTTTACTTGGAGCTACGGGACCCACGGTAGGTGAGGTGACCCGCGTTTACGTGCAATCTTACAATCCCAACATCCAGGAGAGTATTCTATCTGTTGCTATGTACATAAGCAAAAAAAAAATGGCTGGCAAACAACAGGCTTTGTCGATTACTGGCCTTCATGCAGCAACCTCTCAATGCTGTGGCCTTTTATTGCCACCTTTAATGACGCGAGACCTCATCCAAAAGCAATATGGGTATAATTTGGTACGAAGTTGAATGATGCACCACGAATCCGAACCCAACTAGGGGGGTTACCTCCCCTTGAAACGTTTCCATGGCAAAATTTGACCCTGGCTGAGAGGGTTTCCCTGTAAGCAGACCAGGCGACCCGCCTTGGCGTGTCGTCCAACCTATTATGTAAACGTGATCAAATTAGGCGGTTACCTCACCTTACTGGAATCCCCTACCTCTAATTAAACAGACCCTTACAAACAGGAGTGGAGTTGCACTTTCTTTCTTTTATCCGCGGCCTTCTAATTTTGATGGTTCAATAAGCTCCTACCTCGAAATTATTGGCAACTTACATTGTCATTTCATTAAATTTTCCTTGACGCATCCTCGGACGATTTCACGAATTTTAATTTAAGGACATTTTTTGTTTTGTTGAATTTTCAGTTACATGTAAGTAAACAATCGTAACCGTGGATATTCTTAGTAGAGATGTTGTTTGTTGTCTTGTTGTTTTGATCGATCGCCATGTAATAAACAGCATAAAGTGAAACGCTCTTACTTTGCTCGGGAAGTTCCTTTCCCTAATGTTCTACAGTGTAATTCAGTTTGTTTGAAATTAGACTTTTGTTTTGTGTGGCTTGTTCGTTTTTCTTGTTATTCATTTTTTTTTTTTTTTTTTGGGGGTGGGGGTTTGGTTTTAAAGGTTTTCTTTTTTTTTTTATAAAAAAGGGAGAGGAAAATGGGAAAAATTGGCAAAAGGGGGGGGGACCCCGTGTTTGGAAATGGAGGGGGGCAAACAACCCTTAGAGGGGGTAAGAAAAATAAAAATCAAACAAAAATAGTATTTTTATTTTTTTTTTTGTTTTGGTTTTTTTGTTTTTTTTTTTTTTTTTTTTTTTTTTTTTTTTTGGAGATGTGGGATGTGTATTAACAGTGTTCCTTTTTGATGTATAGAAAAAGGAGAGACGAACTGGAAAATATGGCCAAAGGGGTGAGGAACCCTGTGTTCGATATTGACGAGGGACAACAACCTCTAGAAGATGTAAGATAAATATAAGATAAACAATATTATGATTTAATATAAAAATTTAAAATCAAGTTTGTAACTTAGGGTACGTTTCTTCGAAAATCCCGAATTTTGAAACCAAATACGAATTGTGCGTTCATTTGATAAATCCAAATCTGGGATTTAAGTTGACGTAATCCGACCACAAACGCAATGCGTTCCTGATAAAATCCAGTATAAATCACGATTCAGGATCTGGGATAAATCGTCAATGCGTTTCTTTCGGTACGAATCTGGTATGCTTTTTATATAATATAATACAATACGATTCTGCGAAGTGGCTGTGAGTGAGGTGAAGATGACAAATAGAGACCACCGCTAGTTGTTTGTGACAAAAGTGTCTTTTAAACTATACCGGTGCGTTCGCTGAGGTTCCTAAAACGGATCAGTATAGGATTTTAGATAACTAATTACCTACCCCTCCGATAAATCAAAATTTCCCCCATGTAAGACGTTACTGCTATTGTCGAGTTAGGAGAGGGGTAGGGTGAAAATGAAAATATGAAGTCCGCCACGTTCTATAGCCTGTAATTTCGCGCAAATATTGCCGTCACTTGGATTTTTCGTCTATTTCTATGTAACAAATCCAAAACATTTGAGGTCAAGATTCGAGCCTTAAAGAATAACAACCTAAGATGATACGATCGAGATTGTGCAGATATCGAACTTATTGCAAACAAGAGTTACGTAAGTGCGTAGGTGTCTATGCTATTAGGTGGCCTGCGTTGCAGCCGGCCCGCTTGCATTCGTCTAAAGCATGTACAGAAGGTTAAGAGCGTCTGGGACGCAGGAAAGGCTATTAGGCGGTAAAAATTACATTTCCAATGGTATACTCCAAGATACTGCTTTTCGAATTTTTTTCTCTTTTTTTGGCACTTTTAGGAGAAAATAACAAAAATGTTAAGTAGGCTCCTTTGAATGGCGCGAGAAACCGCACTTGAAGTAAGGCAGAGGCAAAGATAATACGTATCTTTCTAATATGTTTAATGATTCAGATTTTATTATTATTATTTGTTTTATTTTTATTATTATTTTTTTTCATTTTACGCTACAGACACTAGCCCTTGAAAAGTTGTTTTACTGATTTGTTAAGTTAACCTTGTTGCTAATATTACTTTCCTAACAGTTCTTCATGAGTGATGTCGACACGAACATGTTCGCAACAGATGACACATTTGGAAAATTGGTAAGCGGTCATATGAGCTAATCTAGCGTATTCTTTAAAATGTAGCCATCTATATTTTTCGATTTTTGAGTATATTTTCTTCACAAGTCTAGAACAATGATAAGGATAAAAGTTTTACTGGGAGTTGATGTGTTAAATAAGATTCATCTTTTAGTGACCGGAAGGTTAAATTGTTTTCTATCTTTTCGGTTTTTTATAGACAAACAAGCTTGGAGCAATCTCTATGGATAACCCACTCCGCCTGTCGGGTCCGTACCAAGAAGAAGTAGAATGCTGAAAGCATGAAAACGTTTTAATCCTTGTCTTCACTTCACAGTCTTTTTTAGTTATACAAGCAGATTTTTGCTTCTATGCTGAGCTGATTTTAGCTAGACAAAAACCTTTCTTAACTTTTATTGTTAAAGTTGTTAACGTGTATTAGTTCAGTATATAGCATATTTTGATCTGCAAAGTAACGAATTACCACGCAATCACAAATTACAGACCAGGGTATGTGATTAAATTCTTTTCAGTAATGCCACAATAGCTTTTTTTCTTTGAGAAAAAATTATACCTGAAAACTGTTCAAATTTTAGAACCAACGTTAAAATACTGCATTTAAACACAGCTTGGCCAGCATGTCTTGAAATTTGAGTGTATTCTATTACTTCGGTTAGACTGCTTCGATTTGCTTGGAGTTGTTTTAAAATGACTGTCTATATAGTTTCAAATCAATATCAATTTAAATTGTCAATAAACAGCTTTTAGTTTAAGTGTTTTTGTATTAAAAAGACCGTCTTTTAGGCTCAAATCAATATAAATTTAAATTGCCAATAAACTGCTTTTAGTTAGTGTTTTTGTATTTGATAGCCTTCGCTGGTTAAGGAGAACGTTCGTTTTATAAAGAGCCGGGTTGCTTGTTTCTATGAGGCAGGTGATCACTGAGTTCTCCAGATAATCTATTGAGAGGACTGGTTGGATTTAACAGCGGTTCTTAACTTCGTAGATTTTGAAAAACCGTTTGATTCTGAAAAAAAAGGGAGAAATTGTTGGTCTACGGGCTAACTAGCAATATATCATCGAATCGATAGGTTAGGGGCCTACATCTTCCAAGTATGGCATGTGCTGGTTACCTTGGAGAATTTGCCCGGAAGTGGAACCAATAATAATAATAATAATAATAATAATATATATGTTATTCACCGGCTGGGAGGTCCGTATCGGGAGAAACTGTGCCCGAGGTCTTGAGTTCTCAGACCGAGGGCACAGTTTCTCCCAATACGGACCGACCTAGGCCGGTAAATAACATTTTTTATTTTTTTTTTGCTACTGAGATTTAAAAGTTTCAGGGAAATTTTCCTTCACTCTCCAACCTATATGTGTTGAACAGTGGGACGCATTCGTGTTGATGAAACGCGCAATCGATTACAAACTATTAAACAAACCATTACAACATGATTTTTAGCTCGGTAATTTATATTATGGCACTGCTCTCTTTCAGAATAAAGAAAGATTTTTTTGTCTTGCTAGACAATTCATAACCTGAGTGTCAAGCAAGGATAAAAGAATTGACGAAATTGGGAGTATTTATAAAGGACTGTGACACGCTTCTGCGCATGTGCGGCAACTTGATTTCTGTTCTGGCGAACAGTTTTTCAAGATTGGCGTTTTGGTGAAGAAATCCTCTTCCATCGACCCTGAGACGCCCTAGAAAGCCATAATATCAGTATTCAAGAGCTATTTGGTCCATTTGGGAAGTTTTAAACGCCATATTTTCTATTTTTGTGCAAGTATTGTCGAGAAAATTCGAAGTCATTGAGGAGAACCGTACGAAGCCATGTTGTCAGTGTTCCTACAAACGAATCAAATGTGGCCTTTAATGTGGTCATCTGGCTTTCATCTCTGCCTATTAATGTTCGCCGGTCAACGATCAACCATTGACGGATATTTTTTAAACGATAAATATGTAAAGAGAGTTAAAAAGGGTTTCCTCGATACAGCCATGGACTACTAATAGCTACTAATGGGACGCAGCGGCGAGTGAAACTGATCTGCGACATGACTTCCGCTTGTCTGTAACAATTTAATTTATCGAGTGCCTGGAATCAGAAGGAGAAAACCCAGCAATGTTTTGTTGTACAGGAAGTCGTTTGAGGTTTGAGGAAACAATCCATCGAACATGAAACGTTTTAACAGGCATTCGACTTATGAGTCCGATCCGTAGTTGTATAGCAGAAAGTACTGACAACAGGCCGCGCAATCTTTACTGATGTAGTTCACTGGGAATGTTCCTTGTATCTTTTCTGTATGAGCGTAGATATTTAAGAATTGATCCTTTAAAAATAAATTGTTGCCTGAATGTTCCGTTTAAGATCTGGTTTCTTTATGTGTTGAATCGATAACGTTTGTTTTGCGGAACACCCGACGCAACTACTCGGGAGGAATTTTTTTATTTGCTGATAAGCAATTGAAATTTATGCCGTAGTGATGGGCTCCTGTTTATGACTTTTTTGCGTTGTGCTTTTAGAATAATCTTTATACTTATACGTTATGTGGCTACTATTGCAATGAAAGCGTTTTATGATGAAGCGCTAAGAATTGCTTTCAAACACTGCTACGATTTTCAGCTGATATCATTCGACTGAGCTACAGTGTTCATGCAGAGTGTTCATCGCGCTAGCCGCATTTAGCGCGCATTTAGCTGGCATTTTAAGCAAAACGTTTGCCTCATCCTATACTGAGTGTTTTGATCACCGGTCAGGAGCTATTTGCAGGTATTTCTAAGTTTATATAGGGTAAACAGAGAGGTCAGTAAGGTTTGTTTACAAATTATTTTTGTTTGCGGATTGGAGACTGGTTTTCTAGCATGGGTACGTAAAACTACACGTAGTTAAATGTTAGTTTAAAAGCAGGACAGGGTTGTTAATGTTATTCTTATCAGCTGCAACATTTATCTGAGGAATACCAGAGAATAAATATGAATTATGGGGATACAAAAAATCGAACAAAAACGTCCGGAAGATTCCCGCTTCCCGAACAATGAATCTTGAATTATGTAAATTTGTTCGCGTGCATCTTACTCACTTCCGATTGGTTCAAAGACAATCAGCTACTGTCACAGCTCACATGCGCACTATCGTGACACAGTCCCTTTTAAAGCCCCAGGAAAAAAATACAGCAAGGATTTTATTGCGAGTCTTCCCAACCGAATGTACGAAAACGATCGAGAGCTCCACATGGTTGCGCACTGGTTTGCTGAAGAGATGACCCGAGCAAGAATCACAACTGTTTGGGATAAATGGCCACAAGCGTGACGTTTTTAATTGAAACCAATAGTAAAATTAACTAATTAACATCTCTTCAGGAAAGGTGGGGACAAAAATCCGCCACAAATTAGCAAATACTTACGACAAACTAAAGACGATAAAACTATAAGAAGATGTGGACGGTGGCGGGTCGGAGACTGGGGAAGTGGTGGGAAAAATTTTAAACTAAGCGTCAAAGGGATGTCAGTACAGGCTGATGGTAATAGTTGGAAGGGCCGCGCAAAACATATAACAAGCCTTTAATACAGCACTAAACACGTTCGATCTCCTGATTGGCCAGGGAACCACCGCCTGCACACTGCGAAACGAAACGGGAAATGCCTCGAAATAAAATGACATTATGATTCCACCTTCTCATCATAATGTTTGTTTTTCTTCGGCTGAATACTTCAAAAATGGCTTAAAGATCAGTTCAATCGAGCGCGATGCAAACTGCACAAAGGCTTCGTAAAAAGAGCTAATTACACTACCAATTTCAACGTTTTGGATTGAATTCGAATGAAAGAAGGCGATGTGAGTAACAAGTTATAAACAAAGAAATGTAAACGGCGATAACCAACTGCTGGAAAAGTGATTCGTGTTGCTAATTTAAGATTGAAAGCTAATTGCAATCATTGACAACAGCCTTTTCTGATAAGTAAAAAACTAGCGAGGCAAATTTCAAGGAAAAACAGCAGAAGCTAGATTCATAGAGCAAAAATGGAAAACAAAACTACAAACAGAGCAAAAATTTCCAATGAACGGGGCATGAAGGCAAGATTGTAGTACCTACAGCACTTACACGGCAAAAAATCTCCTGTTTTCTAGTGATTTTACCAAACGGTTAATGTATTGAAAATGCCACGTGTTCACGATCCGTTTTCTCATTTCGGAATTCGCAAGGAAAACTCAGCGATCACAATCCGTTAACACCAGGAAAATATCCTGTTTACTTCACGTTTTCCAGCACACGGAAAACGTGATTGAAAATCAGTGGTCGGTTCCGGCAATTCTACTTCTTGCAAAAAACGCGGATTACGAAAATGAAAAACGCCTAAAAATCAAGATCTTTATTTGTATTCTATACTCAAAACTAAAAAAAGGAAACCCTTTTTTAAATTCCAGTCGCCATTATGGAAACTTGAGAAAAGTGCCCCCTTTTCTCACGAAAAGCCGGATATTTTTAGGATTTGTCTTCTATATTTAGTGAAGAAACTTTCTTGAGTAATATTTATATCTTACGAATCGCAAAAAAGCTGGAAAGAGACATTTCTCGAGTTTTTTTCAACTTCTTGCCTTTTTCTTCAAAGTAAAAAAAAGGCGACTTTTTTCCTCTTTCTTTCTTTAGTCTTTTTGGGCGGACAATTGTCAAATAAAGGCGGGAATCCCAATCTTCAGTCCTCTCAACTGACAGCTGTCAAAAATGACAGGTAATTGTGAGCAGTGAATTGTGACGTTAAAGGAACAGTATCCCGTTACTGCGCATGCACCAAACTTTGATTTTTGGACAGGATGTCGCGAAATCAAAAGACGCGAGCAAAGTAAGAGAACCTTGAAAAATCCGTTTGCATCGCGCTTGGCCGGGTTCAATACGACACTAAAACTTCTCAGGATCACAGATCAATGATATATTGTTCCTGTTAAGTTTCGATTTGGGCAAAATCTGGATTTTTTGGCATTACTTTTATTGCCGTTGGCCAGAGGACCAAAAGATTGGAAGCACTTTGATGCCGATTGAAGGCTTATTTCTTCTGCTGGCTTCCATACAAGCTCAGATAATTGTGAAAGGAATACGCAGAAATGAAAGAGCAACAATAAAGGCTTTAAAAAAAAAAACCATTGAGACATTGATGTGACTGAGGAGATCTTGTGGAGGGGAGCTTCTTTAAGCAGAATGTTTTGCAACGACGCGTCAGTAAACTTTTAAATGAACCTCCCTACGGCCGACAAAATCAAACAAACAGGCCCTACATGTTTAGAAAAACTAGTGCCATGAAATCATAATATAATTTTTGATGATTCATAGCGTTGAGATTGCATTTATATTTATGTCTTTCAAACGTCTGAGGCTAGAGCGCGAGCAAATCAGGCAGATATTACTGGAATTGGAACAATTGACCTCTGACACTAGTTTCAAATAAGAAAATATATTTTTAAAGCAAGCGGAGCGAGATTTTCTGGTCGCGAGGAGGTCCAGCTAGCGATAAAATCGCGATGAGTCCTCGAACCGCGAGCCAAACTTTTATATAAGACGAAAGACTTCTTCGAAAGTCTAAAATATTATTTGAGAATATAAACATCAAATCTCCGTCGGCGGTGCGGTCCGGAAGGAAATCTTGTCGAGTCAATATGACAGTTCTATTGTCTTTTGAAGAAAAAACAGATGACGCTTGCGCGTGCGCAAAATCGGGACACTGTCCCTTTAATTTACATTTGTTCATATGAAGGCACACTTTGTGTTCCGGCAATGGTTCAAGATGTCGGACGTTTACGGGTAAAACTAAGGTCTTTAACTCTACGCAAGGTACTCTGGCCATGATATTTAGGCTCGTCCTAAACCAGGAGGTCTACGTACATTGCCCTCAAAAAAGGGGGGAAAATTCTCCAATACTGGCTTTTACCACGTCGAGGACTTTGAGAAGACGTACTCAGTCAACGGAGAACGAATGACTGCCAACTCAGTTAGCTCAGTAGTGCCCGCAGTACAGTCTACAACGCTTGGAGTACCTCTTTCCTACCAAAGTACGGCCACACGAACAAATCTCAACCCCCCCGCCTCGACAGGGTGCGCTGGCCATGCAAAAACGACCGACTTTTACCACCACCAAGAAACTGTCTAGTGACGTGGCACAAGTCGCTCATATGGTGTACGTGTTGCCGTCTGGCGAAATTGGAGAAAGTTCCAGGTGCACCTTATCGCTGACCGAAAAAACTTCGTCGGTCGACTAAGTATTTGCATCCAGAAGAATCACTTCAAAGCCTAATTGTTGTTTTAGTAGGCTCTGTACTTCATCGACCGACGAAGTTTCTTCGGTCATCGACATGTACACCTGGAACTTTTCTCTAATTTCGCCAGACAGCAACATGCCCACCACTACAAGCAATTTCCTCCACGCCACTTGACCCTTCTTAGTCGGTGGTGAAGGTTGGTCGTTTTAGTACGGCCAGCGCGCTCTGTCCAGGCGGAGGGTTGAAATTTGTTCTTGTCTCCGTCCTCTGGTAAGTCTTCTCAAAGTCCTCGACGTGCTAAAAGCCAGTATATAATGGTGGAATTATCTCCTCTTCTTCGAAGGAAATGTACGTAGATTCCCTAGTTTAGATCGAGCATAAATTACCAGATGACCTTTGTTTAGAGTTGACTTTAGTTTTACCCCTTTTTTATTTCTTGTCCATCTAAATTTTGACGTAAAGATCCGACATCTTGAAACATTGCCGGAACACAAAGTGTGCAACTACAAATAAACACTTGTAAATTAATGCCACGATTGCCCAGAATTTCCCCGCCCTTTTTTGACAGCTGTCAGTCGAGTGAATTCCGCCAAAAAGAAAGGGGCCGGGAAAAAGTCGACTTTTTTCGACTTTGAAGAAAGAGGCAAAAAGCTGAAAAAATTTGAAAAATTTCTCTTTTCAGCTTTTTTGCGATTAGTGAGATATGAATACTACTCAAGAAAGTTGCTTCACTTTATATCGAAGACAAATCCTGAAAATATCCGGCTTTTCTTGAGAAAAGGGGGCAGTTTTCTCCGGTTCTCATAATGGCGAGTGAAAGTTAAAAAAAGGTATCCTTTTTTTTAGTTTTGAGTGTCAAATACAAAGAAATACCATGATTTTTAGGCATTTTCATTTTCGTTATCCGCGTTTTTTGTAAAAAGTAGAATTGCCAGAACCGACCATTAATTAAAGGGGGTACTTTTCTCAAGTTTCCCAAAATGGAGCTGGAAGTTAAAAAAGGGTTCCTTTTTTCAGTTTTGAGTATAGAATACAAACAAAGATCTTGATTTTTAGGCGTTTTTTATTTTCTTAATCCGCGTTTTTTGCAAAAAGTAGAATTGCTGGAACCGACCACTGATAATTTACGTCGAGATTAAGACGGACGAGAGAGATCAAACGGTTATCTGGCCATGATATTCAGGCTCGATCTAGACCAGGGGATAAACGTCGATTCCTTCGAAGAAGGGGAGATAATTCTCCCATCAGATACTGGCTTTTACCACGTCAAGGACTTTGAGAACACCTACTTCGTCAACGGAGAACGAATGAGTGCGAACTAAGTTAGCTGAGTAGTGCGCGCAGTTCAGTCTACGACAGCGCTTGCTATACACCTACGAATGCGACAAGCTTCAGAGAGAACACAAAAGCAGAATGGACACCAGGCTTTCGTCTCTCATTCATCGATTTGAGCAGCCACGTTATACATGTGACTATTATAAGAACTCTTTTTACCCTAGGACAATTGCACGGTGGAACAATCTCCCTCCATAAATTATAGCATCTACTTCGCCATGTTCACTTAGGAAATCCCTTTGTAATCTTACATATTGCACGGGACAAAAAAATGGATTTACCGAACGTCAAAGGTGAAGTCAAACGGGCGATAAAGGCCACCTTTGCACACCTTTGTACAACTTTGACGCGCGACAAATGTTTACCTTTTCTCGCGGTCAAAGGCGAGTCTTCAGGCGATAAAGGCCGTTTTTTGTCACGCCTTTAACCCCTACCTTTGACGCGCGTCAAAGGTATATTTCATTAGCATTTGTACCCCTATCAAAGGCGTCGTCAAATATGTCTGAGATTCAGGGCAAAGGTGTGACAAAAGCGCGGTAAAGTTAGGTCTATGATTAAAGTCAAAGGCTTGCGAAAAGTGTCGTCAAATGTGTCTGAGCCTCAGGACAAATGTTTCGCGCTTCGCGTGAATTCCGCGTTCGCCTCGCGCTTCGCGCGAATGCCGCGTTATTGCCTCGCTAGTCATAAGCGCTTGATATACAGGCTAGAATCCAACTTGAGATTTCAATCAAATTCAATTGCGACCTGGATACCGTTTAAAAAGGTGGACAGATAAGAGACTGAGTTCTTAATCTTGTACTTTATTGTCCTAAAACCTCATTACATAATTAGAAAGCTGAATAATTCCGATTAAAACTTAAACGCATAAAAATGATTTTTTAAAACCTTTTCACGATTTATTGTCTAAAGTACTCATTGCAGTCTGTCAATGGACAATCATAATGACTGCCGCAAATTTTTGAAGCACTATAAATGTTCCAGATACACGCTGTTGTCACGAACAGCAACCTGCAAAATAGTTTAAAACACTTCTTTCACGCAAGCCAGTGCAAAGATCATGGTAAGTAAGAAATGTTCTTGATCATCTGTCTTGATGTTATCTTTGCGAAGATTTTCATTCTAGGGTGCTTTTGATTCCTGATGTAAGTGAAAGACAAACGCCATGTATCTAACTTCAATCTTCCTCTGTTGTGTGTTTCGTTCCACTGGAGACTTATCACTTTGCCTTGTTTCTTTTATCTGTGAAATAATTGTAAAAGAATATAGCAATCTGAGATAAAAAATGCAGTCGTAGTGTTTCAAATAAAATTTTCGGCCCCACTCCCTTTTTACTATCGCTCCTTTCCTGCAGAAAATTCCCCTTTCTCTTTACCTTAATCAAAACTTAAAGACCTGGTTAAAAATGTGTAGCGAACCTGATGCTTTTGAATGGGAACATTACATTTCGTGTACATGCATTGTCATTAAGTTCGTCATTTGTGAAATTTGACGTTTGAATCGAGCCTTATTATCACTAAATTAAGTCCAGGAAAATTCAATGAAAATTTCCCTCCATGCCCAAAGCTTAAAATTAAACTAAAGAAACACTTTATATTATACCTAGCCTGCATAACAAGCGTTTCCAGTAGAGTAATTGCGCGAGTTAGCCCCCTCCCGGCCCCTCCTTCCTCTTTTTTTGCCCCTTACAAACTTAGTCTCTTGCAGAAAACTCGCGCGGAAAAGCTTGCTACGCAGTCTATTTTTAAAGTTATTGTCCAGTCACAATAAAGAAGGGACAGCTCGGTATGTTTGAATGATTATTATTAAATGTTGAAACATACCTAGCTGCCACTGTGGTGGCACAAAAATCAATGGAATATTTTAAAAAATATGCAGCCTGAGCCCCATCACGAATAGAACCCAGAAAAATCAATAGAAAGAGATACTCACGTCTGTAAAACATCCGAAGTCTTCAAATAACCACACTTCTTTGTTTGATAAACTGCACTGAATCCTGTTCAAATAAGCTTATGTACTTTCTTCAGTAATATGCCCATCAAAGTCTGGTACAGATATTTTTATTGAAGTACACTGTCCATGAAAAAAATATATGTAAGTCTTATATTATTTCATTACCCTGAAGTAGTTTTCGTAGTTAAGTATAACTGTTAGAAAAACCAGAGTTGGTTTATAATCTTGATGTTAGTAGGTTCTCGCATGGAGATTTGACTTGAATTGAATTGTGAAATATAAGCCGGCTATTACTTTTGCAGAAATGCACTAACCCTATTAAGAAAAAGGGGCTTGATCTAATATAAACTCTACTGTAATATAGAAAAATTTTAATAGTTTACTGAACCAGATTTAACGATCAGAAAAGCTCCCAAGCACGACATACACGCCTGTTCGGAGTTGAACAACTATGAAGTTTGAAGAACAGCTATTGCATGAACACATAGAAAAGAATGACACGTACCTTTTGAAGAAGTTTGTGGTCTAAACTCTATCAAAGATAAGGCTGAAAATACGGCAGGTACAAAACGCAGGTCACAGGTCACAGGTCAGGGCACAGGTCACAGGTCACAGGTCACAGGGCACAGGGCACAGGGCACAGGGCACAGGTCATAGGGCACAGAAAACGCAATAAAAACAGTTAAGACACTCCATTAGGCTTTTTTGTTTTATTTCCGGTTACGCCACAATCAGGCATATGCTTGCCATCGACCATGCTTTCCGGTTTTGTACTGAGGGTTGAACAAGTAAATGGCTAAAGTTACACATTGTATTGGAACTTGAGGAATTCCTTCTCTGGAGATCTCGAAACGAGGCTTTTTCTTCGCTCCACGCGAGCGGACTTGGAACGAGGCTCTGAGAGGAGAATGGAACGGAAAATAGCCTCGTCTGTGCAGAAAGCAACATGGCGGAAGACCAGAGTTTTGAGGTAAGAAAACAGCACTTGCTGACAAGTTATTTTGGCCTCAGTTCCACTGAAGAACTGAAAAATAACTTAGTGAATTATCAACACACGTCTACTTCGCTAACTATCGACTGTGCTGCAATCGTGAATTGCCGATTTCGGTTTGTTGCTGCGTACATTGATGTTTAAGACTTAAGTTGTCATTAAGTTGAGCAATGGAAACATGGTATGATTCTAGCCGTAGTTACGAAATAGTGACACCTTTTAGACCAAGACCGTTTGCATAATTTGAAAGTTTTTTATATAACTATAATCTTCAAAACCTAACGTACTTGTTCGGTATCGCTGTTAGCAGTCCATGCATCAGGACCGAGCTTTGTTCCATTTTATTACGCGAATGAAAGATGTATAGGATATGCAATGTGGCTTTGATCATTTCTGTTTTCATTACTTTTTTTTTAATTCTACAGGAAACAGATTACAAAGAAGCCGAGCTCGCCTCACAAGGATCTTCTTGGAGACTTCCCTCATCTTTGCTGGGATATACTTTGGTAGGTTTTCATTTAGCTTTTTAAGCTTGCTATCGAAAATAAACGGCTTTGCATGGTCGATGGCAAGCATATGCCTGATTGTGGCGTAACCGGAAATAAAACAAAAAAGCCTAATGGAGTGTCTTAACTGTTTTTACTACGTTTTCTGTGCCCTATGATCTGTGCCCTGTGACCTGTGACCTGTGACCTGTGACCTGTGCCCTGACCTGTGACCTGTGACCTGCGTTTTGTACCTGCCGGCTGAAAATATTTGTTAACAAAAGCTGGACTGCTTCGTAGAAAAAAGCAACTTTGGTTTTCGTCAGATCTGCGTAGTTTGTTTGTTTGCGCGGGCGGAGAGAGTTTGCAGCTGCGACAATTTCGCGCCAAAAAACAGGGTGTCTTGCTTGGGTTCAGTCTTCCATCGTCCAATTGTTGAGTCATTGTTTTGCGTCGCTGTCATTACATGGTATATTGATCGATCAAGGAGAAAATGATCCACTCAAGATAAGACAAAAACAAATCCTTCGAAAAAGTACATATTCTAGAACATTTTCAAAAATAATTATAAAACAGCAATTACAATGATTACCCGCCCGTGTTCGGGATTGTCGTATTGTTACAGCCGGAAATGGACGTGACACTGTTTATTCAATTTTCAAATGAGACATTTTAGTGACGCTTAAATGAAATGATAAAGTGTAAAAAACCTGGATGTGAGCACATGGTTTTGTCTTTAGTTTTGTTCGCGCGTACAATTTTGGATGGTCTCCTGTATACGATTGTAAAGCTTATTTGGAAACTAATACAGTCCAGAATTGTTCCTACTTTGGTTTTGGTGGATATTTTTTGGTTTCGGGAACAATTTTCTGGTCCTTGACTAGCCGGATAAAGCGAACCAAGCGAATGAAGCAGGGGAATCATGGCTGATGACAACGATAATGGTGAACTGGAATCGGCCGAACGATCAACAATTGCAACTGTGAAAACAAAAAGAGCTGTGGTAAAACGAAGAATTACGAATACCTTAAAGAAATTACAAGGTACGATTGAGCAATATGGCAGGAAATCTATTATTCGTGGTTATGTAAATATTCTGGAAGAGTCGCTCAATGAAGCCCAAGTTTTAAACAATCAACTGTTGGCTATGCTCCCCGAACAGGAACATGAAAATGCCCTTAACTGGTATGAAGAAGAACTGGATAGAGTTCAGGAAGCGAAATTAGAAGCTGAAGCACATCTGGAAGAAAGGAAAGAAGAGAGTTATAGCGCGTTAAGCTCACTGAAACTGAGTAAATCCTCAACAGATTCTCACGTAGCCGAAATTCGCGCCAAAATGGCGTCGGCAGAAATAAAGGCAAAACAGCTAGAAATGGAAGAAGAACGACGAAAGAAAGAGTTTGCGAAACAGCTGGAGATAAAACACAAGATCGAACAAGCACGTAACAAGGCTGAAAGAATTGAATTCGAAGCAAAAGAAAGGAGAAAAACCCAAGAAGCAAAGGACGAGGCCGCACGCCTTGCGGCAGAAGCCGAAAACCTTGAGAAGGTACGAAACTTTAATCATTACAACGACCCTGAGTCTTTAACTAATCGTCTCCGGGATTTTGATGATGATTCGCTAGAGTTAATCCCACTGTCTGGATTTACGCAAAGTGTACAAACAAGTCATGTTACGCCATTATCCTCATCGTCCCAACCACAGTCTGGAGCTGTGTACAATGTACATGCAACTGAGGTTACATCATCACCAATGTCTATGAAACCAAGACCAAGCGTTTCATTCATGGTTCCCAAAAGCTTGGCACAGTCAAAAACATCAACGCCAGTTTACCAATCCTGGGTTCAATGTTTACCAAAAACAGCACAAACTGATATTGCATCAAGTCCTGAGAGGAAACATGTTACTTATAGCTGTTCAAGTCTTCCTAAACTACAGCTCAAGAAATTTGATGGTGACCCCTTGCAATGGCCTGATTGGTCATCGATGTTTAAATCAATTGTTCATGATGCTGATTTGTCTTTGAATGGAAAGATGCAACACCTTCAGAACTCTGTGGTTGGTAGAGCGAAGTCTGCAATTGAAGGGTATGGTTACAGTGGGGATTCTTACTATGAAGCATTGAAAGAATTGGAAGCTAGATTTGGAAAACCCTCACTTGTTGTAAAAGTTACACTTGACAGATTGAGAAAGACATCACCAATACAAAATGACAGACCGCATGAAGTGAGGAACTTATCAGATGTTGTGTCAACTACTGTCTGGATCTTTAAAAGGTTTGGATACATAAATGACCTAGCAACCGAAGCTAATGTCTCTATTGCAGTGGATAAACTATCCCCAGATCTCCAGGTGAAGTGGAAGGACCATGTGAGAACAAGCAATTTACATCAACCAAACCTGGAGGACTTTTGTAGCTGGCTAAAGGGCCAGGCGGATATTTATGATGACTGCTTCAAGTTCCCATTCAGAGGCCGCTATGGAGGTGCTGGTGAAAAGCACAATACCTTCTTTGGTAACCTCTCATCACGTAACAAGCAAGCAAAACCTTGTTTAATGGGAGATGGACAGCAGCATAACCTGTCAGCTTGCCCTAAGTTTAAAGCCTTAAGTGTAGAAGAACGCCTCAGTGAAGTTCAAAAACATAAGCTGTGTTTTTGCTGCCTCCGATCTGGTCATTGGCTTACCACTTGTGGGAACTTGAAACCGTGTGAAGTGAATGGGTGTACTCGAAGTCACAATGCATTACTGCACTCATCAAGAAATGTAACACCCGGTGGGAACAATGAAACAGCTGCATCAACTAACCAAGCAGCAACAGAAGCAGTTACCCCATCCACCGAGCATTCTAGTGCATCTCATAAGAGTAGTAGTGACTCTGTTTTATCACAAGTTGTGCCTGTTACCCTGTATGGGCCAAAGGGATACTTCAACACATATGCAATGTTAGACACTGGAAGTACTTGCAGTCTGCTGGCAACAGATGTTGCAAAAAATCTTGGCCTTGAGGGTCCAGTGGAAGGTGTTCTGCTGAATGGAATTCAGAAATCATCAAGGCAGCTGTCTAAGCGTGTTGATGTTCAAGTTAGTCAGTTGAATGACTTTGGTACAAGGTTTGATGTGCACAGAGTTCTAGTGGTTGATCGCCTGAACGTGCCGGAAAGAAGGGTGAATTTCAGAGAATTACAAGAGAAATGGCCACACCTTGCAGACTTAGAGTTGACTGAAGTTTCTGTAGCTCGAGTCGCGTTACTCCTTGGAAGTGATGTCCCAGAACTTATTGTGCCTCTAGAGACTCGATGTGGACCGAAAGGTTCTCCTGTTGGTGTTCGCACTAAATTGGGGTGGACTGTTACTGGTCGTCTACCTGGTTATATTGAAGACGGTGAATCTGTTTACAAGGTTCATATGGCAACCCCTGATGAAGTGCTTCATGAAACAGTTAAAACTTGGTGGCGGACCGAGAACTTTGGATGTCGATATGACTGTGATGTGCAGCGTTCTGTCGAAGATGAAAAGGTGTTGAAGTTCCTGAGTGAGCGGACGCAGGAGGTGGAAGGTCGTTACGAGGTTCCGCTGCTTTGGAAGGACGAAAACATCCAACTTCCTGACAATCGTGTTGTGGCTATTCACCGACTTGGTCTTCTAGAGAAGAGACTTCAACGTGATCCTGAGTTGGGCGAAGCCTACAAGAAAACCATTGACACAGACCTAGAAAAGGGGTATATCAAGAGACTCACCAAAGAGGAAACTGCTGACCAAGCAAAGCGTACGTGGTACCTTCCTCACCATCCCGTACTTAACCCTAATAAACCTGGAAAGGTCAGACGTGTATGTGATGCAGCAGCTAAGTATCAAGGGTCTTCATTGAACAGTCACCTTGTAAGTGGACCTGACTTGTTGAACAATCTTGTTGGAATCTTCATGCGATTCAGCGAAGAAAAAGTTGCCCTTTCTGGAGACATAGAGGCAATGTTTAACCAAGTTGCTGTCCCACTAGTGGATCAAGCTGCCCTCCGTTTTCTGTGGCGCCAATCACCGGAGTCTGAAATTGAAGTCTATCAGTATCTGCGACATATCTTTGGGGCTAAGTGTGCACCAACGTGTTCTAATTATGACCTTTTAAGGACGGCAGAGGACAATGGACTGCAGTACCCTATTGCTGCTTGTGCTGTTAAGCGCAATTTTTATATGGATGATTTCTTTAAGTCTGTAAAGACAGCAAGTGACGCACGTGAACTGCAACAGCAACTTGTTGTGATGCTAAAGCGTGCTGGGTTTAACTTGACCAAGTGGGTTTCGAACGTGAAAGAGGTGATAGAACGTATACCAGAATCAGAAAGAGCTCCCTCCATCAAGGTGGTAGAGGAAGAAGTTGTTATGCCTGTGGAACGTGCTCTCGGTGTCATTTGGGACACAAGATTGGACTGTTTTGTTCATAAAGTGGTGAAAAGAGATATGGCAGACACGCGAGAGATTCTGAGTTTGATAGCGTCATTGTTCGACCCAATTGGTTTCCTGGCTCCATTCCTGGTGAGAGCGAAGCTCCTCCTTCAACAAGTGTGGCAATTTGGTATTGGCTGGGATGAAACCCCTCCATCAGAGTTCCTCTTAGAGTGGTCCAAATGGCAGAAAGAGCTGGATAGTCTATCAGAATTCTTGGTCCCTCGATTTTACCGTCATGTTTCAGACAGTCCCACCGTTATCCAGCTTCATGTGTTTGGTGATGCAAGTGAACAAGCATTCTGTTCTGTAGCCTATTTCAGATTCAGTTATGCCAATGGTTCTGTCAAGTGTGCCTTTGTAACAGCTAAGACGCGTGTAGCTCCCAAGAAACCTTTGAGCATCCCTAGACTAGAGCTGCAAGCTGCAGTTTTAAGTGCGAGGTTATCTACTGTGGTAATCAAGGAACATGATTACAGGATAGACTCTACCTACCTGTGGACTGATAGTAGCACTGTGTTTCAGTGGATTCGTGGTGAATCCAAGCGACACCCCGCTTTCGTTGCGAACCGAGTTGGAGAGATTCTGGACACAACTGAACCAAGCCAATGGAATCATTGCCCTGGTGCTCTTAACCCAGCAGACGATGGTAGCAGAGGACTTCCAGTCATAGTTATCACATCAGAGAGTAGATGGTTGAATGGTCCTGTATTTTTAACCCTTTCTGAAGAAAAGTGGCCTAAGGGAAATTCAAAGCTTGAATCCTCCAGCCAGCAGAAACAAGAGACTTCAGCGTACAGTGCATCGCAAGCTCAAACTTCAAAAGAAGAGTTCATTTCGTTAACCAAGTATTCATCCCTAACACGACTTCTTAGAGTAACTGCTTACTCTTTCCGATTTGTTTACAACTGCAGATGTCGAAGGACTGACCGTCAAAGTGGCCCATTGCTAGTGGAGGAGTTGGAGCGTGCTCAAAAGTTCTGGATTGGCACCGCCCAAGTGAAAAGTTTCCCTCAAGAGATTGCAACCCTCAAGAGAAACCAGCAGGTCTCTCCCAAGAGTAGACTGGCCTCTCTTTCTCCCTTCCTCGATGGAGACGAAATTGTTCGTGTTGGTGGATGGATCGAAAGGGCAGATATTCCATTCTCAAGTCGACACCCCATTGTGTTATCACCTGATAATGAGCTGAGTCGCCTCATCGTTATGGACTGTCATGAGAAACTGAGGCATGAAGGTGTTGAACATGTTCGGAACGTACTGAGACGACAGTATTGGATCCTACGTTGCCGTACAGCTGTAAGGAAGATTCTACACCGATGTTCATACTGCAGAAGGAGAAGAGCAAAGCCAGAACCACCTTTAATGGCGGGACTACCCGCCGACCGCCTGCAGGTCGCACCCGCATTCTCAAAGGTTGGAGTAGATTTCTTTAAACCTCTGTAAGTGAAGCACCTCAGGAAGCAAGAAAAAAGATATGGCTGCCTTTTTACCTGTCTTGTAACTAGAGGAGTACATCTCGAAGTCGCCCACTCCTTATCTACTGATTCTTTCATTATGTCTCTCCGACGGTTTATTGCAAGGAGAGGTAAACCGACTGTTATATACTCTGACAATGGTACGAACTTTGTTGGGGCGAATCGCGAAATGCAAGAGTGTCTTAATGGGTTGAATCAGGACAAAATTGCAGGCGCACTGAGTAAAGAACGAATTCAATGGGTATTCAACCCTCCTGCAGCACCCCACATGGGGGGAGTATGGGAACGTTTGGTGAGGTCCTGCAAGAAAGCCCTTAATGTTGTTCTGCAGAATCAAGTTCTGACGGATGAGGTGTTGTTAACTGCAATTACTGAAGTTGAATCCCTAGTCAACAGTCGTCCATTGACTGAAGTGAGTTCAGATGCAGATGATCTTGAA
>CALNXI010000887.1:99954-114795 GCA_942486025.1 Porites evermanni | reverse complement strand
TAGGATAATGTTGTTCAGGGCTCTCATAGTGAGCTTGGGCTACCTATGCTCCATCCCCTCCAACCCAACACCAACTATGCTGATTTAGCTAGAAAACATTCGTTTCGGAAACTAAACGTTATGGTTTAAGGTAAACATTTTACCTTCAAATATTTCAATAACTGCCTCTCTTGAATTAAAGTCCTTCGGAAGGGCGCTAGTTCGTAATGATCCAGAATTCAGAGTCCTTAGGTCTTATGCTAATCGGCAGGTGCCGGAATGAAGACGCTCTGTTATTGGTTGTTTCTGAAAAGTTGCTTTCATCAGCTGCCTTTTTCAACGATGAATATTACAGGAAAATTTCCTAAGGAATAATTAAAAAAAATGAGGCAACACGGAGACAAAGAAGATGGATTGACATGGGTGACCCTCTTCTTCAGTCAGAAGCACTTAAAGATTAATTCTTGCTCATTCCAACTGGAATGTTTGGCTTAGTATTTTTGTATTGCATATTTGTAAATGCTTGAAGTGAAATAACTTACTTTTAATTTTTTTTGCATTGACTTTTCTGAAATCCCGAAAGCCGCAAATTCGTTTTTCCTTTCCACACTGCTCTACTTACCTTACATAGCAGTAGTTTCAGTGACAGTATTTCGATGGCAACTTCATCACACTGAATTCTCTAGTTTTTATTTGATACGGAAATTATACGCTCCATAATGCGAGCTTTTATTCCGACTAATTGAACGGAAGAAAGTTTGTTTTTTCTATTTATAAACACTTCAGATCGTCTTTGTGATAATGGCCCAGGTGTTATAAAAGTCATCTTAGGGCGCTATAGCTATTAATGATGCTAAAATTTAAACAGTTTTCTGATAATTTAAGTTTAAGTCAACTCTAACCCTTGTCATCTGTAGATGCAAATTGTGACAATTCTCTTTTCTGCGATCACGTACATGTGTATAATTGTTATACTGGCGGCTTACGAGAGCGATCTCTCTCAGTGACTCACTTCAACATTTACCAGCAATTTTTCTCTTGACAATGAAGAATCGAACTCTGTGTGAAATTATGCGAATTAACAAATGGAGCTGAAATATTTCGTGATCGGTTGAAGAAGCCGACAGCGTGCGAGTGCTTTGTTTTGTAAACAAGTAGCCAAAAAGTCAAAACAAATAAACTTATCGACGCAGTAATAATCACTTTTAGAACATAATCTTTTAAAGACGATGAGAAAAGAAAAATCGGGAAATGAAAACTGAAATGAGAACAAAATTACCTTCACACCGTATTATACTTGTCGTCTTCCTTCGCTAGCTTAGTATGATCGTACACAGCACTCCGACAACAAGGCATAGGCCGATACAAACGAGGGGCTCCAGGATCATTTTGTACGTGTCAGTACACACGAGGGAGCGTTATTTGCCCCGGGAGCTTGCTCCCAAGTATTTAACCGGTTAAATATCGTGGAGCATTTTGCGGGGTGGAAATTCTGCTCCCGAGGATGAAGTATACCCATGAAATCGTTGGAGGAGCTTTGCTCCCGGAGCGTGCCCCTGGAGCATGCTCCGGGAGCAAAACCCCTCGAGTGTATTGAACAGTTCGTAAAGAAAGGACTTGAAAAAATTGATTCATCGGGCCATCGTCACTTTTTCAGTTCTTCATTATCTTGGTCGAGCCGGAAAAAATATCAAAGGCTCATTACGCAACTTAGCTAAGTGAAAAAACCTGAGTGAAAAACATACCTCAAGAAAACTGATTATGTAATCCTAAGCGCACAATTCTGACAGCAAGTGGAACGCTTTGAATGAAAACCGAACAAGACGCGACCTCTAGATCGTCACAACTACACACATCTGTTCAGTTTTTGATTATTTCAAAAGAAATAAGCTGGCACGGAAAACTCATTAACAGTGCGCAACAGATAATTCGTCCCCTGGGTAACCACTCCCTCTTGTTTAAGAGTTCCTTACCATTTTTTCTGTAAACCTGAAGAAGGCTGGTATGGTACACGTTGTTATCAGCTTTGCTATAGTCTTTGACTTCTCTTTTTTTTCTTTTTATTTTGCTCTGAATATATTTTAGCTGATTAGATCTCTTTTCTTGAGATCCAACTTTGACAACCAGCAGGATCTTCATCCATGGTTATTTATTTATTCATTTTTTTTTTCTGCTGTTTATTTACTTATCAGACCCGCTCGCTAGGAATTTAGGGATCAACTACATGTCGGGTTTTTTCCCCTTGTGGGTGTGGGGATGAGGTTGAGTTGTTTTGCTTGTGAAAAAAAGATGGCGGACATTTCACTCGTTTCAAAAGTAAGAACTACAATAATTATTTTGTATGTGAAGTTAATAAACTATTAAAGTGGAATCGCCCTGTTTTCATTTATTACAACTCAGAGTGTTTTTAATTGAACATACATACATTTTATTTCATAAAGAGCACCTGGGACCTGCACATATATTTTAATCTAGAGTCTGGGATCCACCAGAAAACGCCGACCTTCAGTTTCTTTTTTCCGTTTTTGTTTGAGACTAAGGGGCTGTTTATACGACACAAGATTGACTTTCATTGCGGAATGAGTTTCGTTCCAGAGTTGTGTTCGTACTGCTTTCGCATGATAAATCGAACAGCTCGGCCTAAGGTGTATCTTGACTCGCGTTGTTTTCGCGCCAGACCAGATACACAGAACCCACTCCACCCAGACTACAAGACTTGCGATTTTCAATCGGGAAGAAAGTTCGTTTTCAGTTAAGTTTTTTACGCGAATATAGCAAAAGTTGGTTTAAAGACTAAACTGGGAATCCTCGCAGTTAATTTGGGCTGAATTTCTTTTTAAGAGCACTGGTTCACGGGTTTCCTTCATTAATACATCTAGAATTCTTCATGGGAAGTGCGCACGTACGGTATTTACGCACGAGTTGTTGACGTACAAGAGATCTCCCTCGTTCGTTGCCCTCACTCGTTCCATTTCTGATACAAGAACAACAACTGCGTGTGGTATTGTTTTAATTATATACATACTAAGACATTCATCATTTTGCCAGCTTTTAATTTCAAATCTTTCCCAAATGCTAAAATGATAAACTTTTTAATTGAAATGACAAAGAAAAACGAACTATAGGAAAAATATTGATAATGAGAGAAAGAATCAAAGCTCATAGGAAATGGTCAAAAATCCCGATTTTACTCTTTTGTTTGCTAAATACTGCTTGCACACAAACAAGTTAGCACCTAAAGAATTATCTTTGGATGAATCGCCGAATTTGTATCAGAGGCGAACTAAGTATAAATCCGAAGACGAATTTTTGACGAATAGTTTGTCTGATATTTTATGCGGTACACGACAGGTGTTTTGGTGTTGAGGAGCAGAGTGGAAGCTTGGCTAGAGGTCAAAAAACAAACAATATGGCGGCATTCGTAGCGTTGTTGACGGACAAATCGAGAAGAACATTAGACATGACGGTATATCAGAGAAGAATATTCTCTGTCAAGCGTATGCTTGTACGCTTGATAGAGAAGATAACTTAATGACCTTCATGTTACCCTTTTCTCTTGTGAATCTCACATAAGATGGGAATGTTTGTTTTCCCTTTCATTTTTGCCATTACTTTCAAGGAAGCAGATGCTTTACCGGAGGTCATATTAAAATAGGCATCCCAGGAAATATTTAGAAAACAGTCTCTTTCATGTGGAAACTTCGTCAAAAAACCGTCTAGATATAAATTTAGATTCAGATCATCCGTCAAAGACGAACTTTCCGACTGTTAGCACGTCTTGAAGACGTGCTAACAGACGAATCAAGTCTTTGCTTCATAATTCATCTTAGCACCGAATTTATACTTGGACGTATTATCCGTCTCAGATGGATAATTCCTCGATGACGGATAATTCACCTCTGGTAAAATTTAAGGCTACGATAAGCTGGAGGTAAATTTTCAGTTATACTTTACACAAATGATCAGTTTACACAAATGACACTGACTGATTAAGGGTCGAATGCTGAAAACGCGTGACGACTTTAAAGGTCGTTGTTTTTGTTTAATTTTTTAATTTTTTTAACGAAGGGTAACTTAAACCACGGTTTAGTAAATCTTTAAACCTCCAAATTTCTTCCTGAGTGGGCTATTTTAAGAAAGGCAAATTCTTTTCTAGTCTACTTGATATGCTTCAATGAAACTGACATTCACGATAAGTGGTGTTTGAATAAAAGCGTTCCCCAAACTGAAAATGGCTTACTTACAACGCGGTTTTGTTAAAGACTGGCCAAACTCCGTTTAAATAACTGGCTCAAACTGTTCAGTTTGCCTCCGAGTAAAAAGTTATCTAATACACTGAGTTTTGTAGGAGAACAAACGTCATCCGCCGTAGACGTGTTTTAAAAGGGCTACGCAGGCACTCTGAGTGTAAAATGGAGGAGAACTAGTACTAAACTTGATTCTGATTAGAAGGCCTACAAAGCTTTAAGGAACAGGACGACGTATGTTATGAATACAGCACGGCGTAAGTGTTACTCTAACTTTATTAGTAACATGTCTGGTGATCCACGAAAACTGTTTGCCCGGCGGAGATCAGAATTATTCGGAGCCTTACATCTTTTAAGAGAGCTCTCAAAACGTACTTTTTTAAGACAGCTTTTAATTGACGTTTCTTATCGTTTGTGATGCGTATACATGTATGAGACTATTTCTATTGTATATGCGCAATATAAGTTTCATAATGAACAATTATTCAATGAGTGCTCGTTGGATATGAGTTGGCTATAATCATCTCATATCCAACAAGCGCTAGTGGAAAAATTGTTTTATTAAAAACGCCCACAAAATATCGAGAATTCTTCTTGACTTTATTTAATTTGTTAAAACAACCGATTTTCAGCTTGTTTTTTTTTATTATTTTGAGCAGACGAGTACAGCTACAGTATTTGGAGAGCATGGTATAATGGCTCATATACCTTTATAGCTATATAAGCCAATCAGAGCTCTAGAATTGCATTATCCAATGATTCAGTTTTTAATAATGATAATTATAATTATTATTATTATTTTTTTGATTATTTTTATTATTACTATTATTATTAAAAGCAAAGAAGGCATCAGTTCTTCAACACCGGCACTTTGAGGTTTACACAAAGAGCAACTTTTGATCCACTTTTTAGAAAAATGGAGCGACTTTGGGCAACTTTTAAAAAAATTTTGAGCAACTTGCGGCGGTAAAATATTGTCATGTACGCATTATTAAACTAATATTCCCTACCAGTTTGAGACACTTTTTGATAGTTTTAATAGCTAAGGGACTGGTCAAAAAGTATAGGGGGATTTGCCGGAGCAGAGAGGGGGTGGGTCATGATGTTTTCGGCCTTGTGTAAGGAGTGGGTCGTGCAATTTTCAGCTACCCTTAGGGGGTGGGTCACCCTATTTTATTACATAGATAGGCACTAAGTACTAACAAGACAGTTGACTACACTTGTTATATAAAACACAGCCAGCTGGAATTATTTTTAAAATACTCACAAACCTGTTGTGCGAGAAAATACAAAGGGTGACAGGCCGCACATCTATACGAGCTATACGGTAGACACGGAGGGCTGGTATTGTGTCACGGATGGCAATATTTATTTTCCTCCTTGCTGTTTAGTTTTAGGAGTTTAGACTCCCTTTTGTGAATTTTATTTCAGATAGTAGGTTTTCCATCAAAGATTGTGGGTAGCCTCCGTCCATCAAGCGTTTTTTCTTTTTTAATTTGAATTATTTTCCTCAGAGGTTGTTTCTGAGGAGTTTTTTTGGCAGGGTTCTCAAGGCTTCTCATTTGACAAATCCTTTTTTAACATTTGGAGGGTGACACGAGGTGAAATGTGTGAAGGTTTCCGTTTTTAAATGTGTTTTTTCATCAAGGATAGTTTTTTTCCTTGAATCTTGTGCCTTTGTATACGACCGTGTCTAAAAACGCAGTGTCAGTGTCAAATGTTTCGGCGTGAATTCAAGTTTGCTTGTTCAATGAAGGCTTTGATGTCTGGTTTACTCATGTCCCATGGCATTTCCAAACTGTTGTTTTAATTAAAGACAGTTTTGCTTAGAGTTGTTGTTTCAATATATGTCAAGAAAATATTGGCAAAGGAATCAAAACTGCTGTCTTTGTGCCCATTGCAGTTCCATGGTTTTGTAGGTAGTGCTTTCCATTGAAGTGGAAGGAATTTTATTTTCTTTGAGGATTAATCTAAGCATTTCCGGCAAGTAATGTGTAGGATCTAGGAATGGGTTGTCTTTGTAGAAATTTTCATAAAAAATTATGCTTTGTGACAGACAATTTCAATATACCATCGTTTTGCTGTATATTTGTGTCAAGACTCATAACGTCCATCCAAACAATAAATGTTCGGTTTTTCACATTTGTCTTTTCAGTGAAAGGTATGATTTCTGTGATTTTGACATTGGTTGTAGCAGTGTATAAACAAATTTTGTCAAGCACAGAACAAGGTTTTATTGGATTATTAAGAGGAAACAAAACATCCTTGTTTTAACTAGGGGGTGGTTCATGCAATTTCCAACCTTGCTTTAGAGGTGGGTCAGTCATTTTTGTGCCGAAGGGAGGGGGTGGGCCATGTGTTTCTTATAAACCACATTTCCAAATGCTCCGGCCCACCCCGCCCCTATACTTTTTGACCAGTCCCTTTTTTTTTTTATGTTTTGCGCGTATCTTCAAAATCAGCTGAACAAATGTCATGTGCCTTGATGTATGAAGTAAATTCGAACTCAAAGAACCCTCCTTCAACAATAGCTATTGCTTTCAGTATACTAGAAGAACCGTTGTGGAGAGTATACCGGCTGTACAGAACGTACCGTACCGTGTAATATCAAAATAATGGTGCTCCGGTGTACTAAAATCTTAATATTAAAGAAAACTTGAACTTCTAACTCGGAATTCTAGAATCAAAATAAACTAGAAGCTACTAGCAAACCAGTCTGATAAAGCACTATCCAGGGATAAACATAATTTTTGGGGAAGCAATTGCGTTATCTGCTGGATAGAAATTTCGGGGGATTCGACGAAGTCTTAAACGAGGAGGTCCGGCCTCTAGGTCCAACCCCTTACTCCATAATATACCATTTTTGAGAAAAAAAAAGATTGCTCTCTGTAGTATACCTTCTGTTGACAAATCGTACCTCTTTCACAAACCTAATTTAAAACACACGCATCTCTTTTAACCAGCTGTAATATACCAGTAATACCAATATATAACCAATACATACCAATATAATTTTACAGACCGAAATGACAGATTTCCCATCCCTTTCTTATACTTTGCCGAGTGAAAAGCCAGCGCTGTCATATAACTGAAGCCTGAAAAAGTATCCCCTCTCAGACGGGGCCTAACCGTTATAGGCCGTTACAATGACTGAGAAGCCCTCCGGGAGAAATTTATCCAGTTCAGATCTTCATCAAATATGCTTCGATGAAGAAGAATGAATGCTCTATCGATAACCACCTTGGCTGTTCTGGAGAATTTGGAAGGTACAGTGGCCCAAAAGTGTCACGGCAATTTCAATTTGTTTACGGCAATTTCAATTTGCTCACGGCAATTTCAATTTGTTCACGGCAATTTCAATTTGTTCACGGCAATTTCAACTTTACTCACGGCAATTTCAACTTGTTCACGGCAATTTCAATTTGCTCACGGCCATTTCAATTTACTCACGGCAATTTCAATTTTTAACAGCAATGCTCACGGCATTTTTCGCTTCGCTCACCACCTGTCAACTTCGGCGGCCGACAGTGGCCACCAAAAGTCAAAACGCAAATTCAAAAGTCGATGTTTAAAGTCGATACTTGCATATTTTATCATGGCGATACTGTTCTTTAGAAAATGTATAAAATACCTAGGTGTCGTCATTAAGCTGGAAATATCACATCGCATTTGTCTGTTCTTTCAATTTACATCAAAACACTGGAATCTCAAGCATGTTAAGGCATGGCTCAATTTTTGGTCTCAACCCCCCGCGAAGATAAAGCTGTTTTTCTTCTACGGCCATTCATTTTAACTCTAAAAGTTGCAAAAAACTTTCGAGAAACTTTATTTCGAGACGTTGAATTAATTGGCGTTGAAGTGATGTAGTCACGTGAAACATGACGTCATAGTGACATTCAAAAAGAAATTCAAAATGGGGTAGGAATGGTTGATTACAACGAAGTTTGAACCATGTGTAAATGTTTGTTTTACCGTACGAAGTTTTTCCGTGGCCGGAACGGAGAGAATTTTTAATTTCTTAAAAAGATATTAACAGATGAAAAGTGTCACGTGACCTATTTTGTTTAATTACTAATTAAATAAAAACGGGAGTCAACCATTCCGGCCAGGTTCAAGCGAGAAATGATGATACAATAACATAAAAACTGTATTTAATATATACTGTGGGGCATCTCGCCACCCCATTTTTAGTTTTCTTTTCTTTCCTGGACACGACCATAAAAGGTCACGTGACACAGATATCTGATTTCTTACGTTACCGCAAAATTAAGGTTACCGATTTTTCCGAGGTTGCAAAATTTTGGAAGGTTCTGATAAATTTTCCCAAAGTTATGATCATTATAAGATGTTAAGCAAATTAGCTTCAGGCAATGCCTTAGGGACGGACCATTAGAAAAGTGATGGGGAGGGGAATTTTCAGCTTGCACGAATTTTATTTTTTCGCCCACTGCTTGTGCAGGAATTTTTTTTTCAGGTGAACCCCTCTGCACGAATTTTTTTTTCCAGACAAATATTGCTTTTTTTTGAACAGTGAAATCTTGATTCATTATCTATGTTTTTGTGCTTTATAAATTATTCTACACTCACGATAGATCAAAGGATACAGGCGACTTTAATGCAAGATCTTTTCGAAAATGTACACACAGTGAGAGAGGAGGAAGCCACTTGGAGTGGACGGCTTCCCTGTGCATTTTTTCAGTCCCTGCCCTCTGGAATTCCTCTCCCACAGCCCATCATAATGATACCATACTCCATTCACCAATGAAAACCATACTTTGTGGTTCTTAATTTTTGTTAAAAGTACCGATGGCAGTGTTGCTGTTTATGTCGTTGACAGTTAAAGTTTTAACACTTACTACTACGTGTGAATGCACTTTTTCATTGTATTATAGAATTCTTATTCAAGGCGGTAAGACCCTGATTCTTTAATTTTTATTGTGGGCACAAATAGTTTTATAGAATATTTACAAAGCTACCAAATTCTAATATTTTTTTATTAGAAACTTTATTTTGTTATTTTTATTATAATACAGTATACAGTGTATGTTGTGGGTACACTAGCTGCAATTTAAAACAAAATAAGGTTCTAATTGTCTCCTTTCAATAAGAAGAAAGTGATTTTTGTGGTAGTATTGTTGATTTCTGAAACTCAGACTTTCTGGAAAAGTCACAATTGGACCTTCCTTCTGCATGAATTTTTTTTCTTTACCTTCTTCTTTACATGAATTTTTTTTCTTGGCATTCTCCCTTGCATGAATTTCTTCTTGGTTTCCCCCCATCCCCCCGCCCCCCATCACTTTTCTAATGGTCCGTCGCTTAACATGCTTGAGATAATATCGAAATAAGGGTATAAATTACCTTTCAATCCCACGAATTAATCAGATATAATATAATCTATCCTCTATAATATTTCTTATGGTATATTAGCTTGAGTAAGTGTTGCAAAAAACATACAAAAAAATTTCAGTGAAACAGACAAAACCATATTGTTAGATTAATATTTTTTGCCATAACATTTGGAAGTGAATCAGAGAAAGCCTAACCTATGCTAAACCTACTAGGCCTTTTAACACTAAGAATACTTATCGTCTCTAAGTTTCAAAATTCGTGTACTTATGGCATAAAGACCGTCTGCCTTAAGTATTCGACAACCTGTTTCAAATGCCTTTGCCTTAAGTAATACAACATTGCAACAACACGAGATATACAGCTAAACACTGATCTTTACTGATAAGCCGAGCGTACGAACTAATCATGTAGACAATGTAGGCAAACGATCAATCTCCTTCATGGCTACCGATATTTTGGAAAGACCTTCCAACTTCTTTTAAAAAAATCAAGTACGTCTGTATTTCCGAAGAAACTTATACGTTGTCTATTGTCAAAACAACAAATGAAGTAATTTTTCTTCATGCTGATCACGCAACATGTGTAAATAAGTTCTTCCTTGTTTGCTTTTTTCCCCTTGTATTTCTTTCGATCATTTACCTGCTACCTAGAACCTAAATTAAGTTCAGTGAGCTAACAAGAAAACCAACTGGTTCATTAAGCTTCCTATCTTGCGCGTTGTTTTCAAAAAATTTAATCAGTCTTCTTTTAGTCGTGATCTTCCTCTACAAGATTGTAATATCAATCCAGTTTACATTGATGAAATCATACTCATGAAGATTATTCTTCTAAGAAGTGGAAAAAGAGGAAAAATGTAAAAAAAAAACTGCCAAGAAGATATTAAGGAGTGTTTGGAATACAAAGTCATCAATTCATTTGTTCAAAACTGGAAATTCTGTTAGTAGTTTACTCTTTATACACAACAAAAAAATAATCACCCCTCTTGATTCAGCAACATATCAGGCGATTTCAAAAGTTGATGGCACTTTTCTATCCTAAAGTTTTCGTCCCTTAATTCAAACCTTATGAAAACTTTATTTAAGCCAATGTGTTTAAAACACACTTAATTCACGAGAAAGTGAATAGGTCAGATGCTCACCAAACGCTGAGGCTAGAGAGAACGGTTTTGTTAATGGTCAATCATGTTTGAAATGAAGAGTTTAAAGCGCCATTTTGTGTCTGAGTTTCGTTTATATTCGATATTTCAGTCAGTATAGCGAACTAGAAAAAATGATTTTGTTCATAGCAAAGCGATTGCAAGACTAAAGTCTGTCAACCAATTGAAACTGACAGTAAACGTTCCGATGAACACGAAAACACCCGTCTCTCCCCTCCAACCCGACAAACAAACAACCATTGATTGATTTTGTTTCCTCCACCTATGCTAAACTAGCTAGGAAACATTCGATTCGGAAACTAAACGTTATGGTTTAAGGTAAACATTTTACCTTCAAATATTTCAATAACTGCCTCTCTTGAATTAAAGTCCTTCGGAGGGGCGCTAGTTTCGTATTGATCCAGTATTTAGAATCCTCAGGTCTTATGCTAATCGGCAGGAGCTGGAAGGAAGACGGTCTGTTATTGGTTGTTCCTGAAAATTTGCTTTCATCAGCAGCCTTTTTCAACGATGGATATTACAGGAAAATTTCCTATGGAATAATTAAAACGTATGAGGAAACACGGAGACGAAGAAGATGGATTGACATGGGTGACCCTCTCCTCAATCAGAATCACTTTAAAAATAATTCATGCTAATTCCAGCTGAAATGTTTGGCTTTGTATTTTTGCAATGCATATTTATAAATGCTTTAAGTGAAATAACTCACGCTGAATTTTTTTTTGTACTAATTTGTCTAAAATCCCGAAAAGCGCAACTTCGTTTTTCCTTTCCACACTGCTCTACTTACCTTACATAGCAGTAGTTTCAGTGACAGTAACATATTTCGATGGCAACTTCATCACACCGGCTGAATTCTCTACTTTTTATTTGATACGAAAATTCTGCGCTTCATAGTGCGTGCTTTTGCGGGATTTTAATTGAACGAAAGAAAGTTTGTTTTTTCTATACAAACACTTCAGATAGTCTTTGTGATAATGGCCCAGGTGTAACATAAGTCCTTTTAGGGCGCCATAGCTATTAACGATGCTAAAATTTAAACGGTTTTTTAATAACTTAAGTTTAAGTCAACTCTAACCCTTGTCATCAGTAGCTGCAAATTGTGACAATTCTCTTTTCTGCGATCACGAACATGTGTATAATTGTTATACTGGCGGCTTACGAGAGCGATCTCTCTCAGTGACTCACTTCAACATTTACCAACAAGTTTTCTCTTCACAATGAAGAATCGAACTCTGTGCGAAATTACGTGAATTAACAAATGGAGCTGGAATATTTCGTGATCGGTAGAAGAAGCCGATGGCGTGCGAATGCTTTGTTTTGTAAACATTTAGTTAAAAAGTCAAAACAAACAAAATAGTCGACGCAGTAACCATCAGTTTTAAAACTTAAAAAGGAAATGAAAAAAAGATGGAACCCAAAATTACCTTCACCATAGTCGTCTTCCTTCGCTAGCTTAGCGTGATCGTGCACAGCACCCCGACAACAACGGATAACGTAAAAAAGGTATTTGCAAAAATTAATTCATCGGGCCATCGTCTTTTTTTAATTCTTATTATCTTAGGGCCTGTTTACATGGAGTGGGGGACCCCAGTCTAGTGGGGTTGGTTTCTTTTGTTTTCACGCTCTGGGGGACACAAAACAAAAGAAATCTACCCCACTAGACCGGGGTCCCCCACTCCATGTAAACAGGGTCTTAGTGGAGCTAAAAAAATATCAAAAGCTCATTACACAACTTAGTTAAGTAAAAAAAAACTGAGTGAAAACATACCTCAAGAAAACAGATTTAGTAATCCTAAGCACACAATTCTAATAGCAAGTGGAAAAGTTGGTATAAAAACTGATCAACTGTACACATCTGTTGTTTTTGATGACTGACTTCAAAAGAAGTAAGCCGGCACGAAAAACTTATTAACAGCTCGCAATATAATTCGTCCCCTGGGTAACCTGCCCTCTTGTTTAAGAGTTCCTTACCAGACCATTTGATTCTGTAATCCTGAAGAAGGCTGGTATGGCCAGGCGACATATATATATATATTGTTTAAAAAAACAATAAACGTTGCTATCAGCTTTTGCTGTAGTCAGTTTGGACTTCTCTTTTTTTTGTTTGCTCCAAATATTTTACCTGATTAGATCTCTTTTCTTGAGATCCAAATTTGACTACCAGCAGGATCTTCGTCCACGTTTTTTATTTTTTATTTTATTTTTTTTCTGCAGTTTATACGTTCTCTAGGATTTTAGGGATCAACTACATGTCGGGTTTTATCCCCTTTAACACATTGTATGAAATTAATTGAAGTTACTGCTCACGGGACAATGGTCATATAACTTATGAAAACAGGCTTTCAAAGTTAAAGTCCTCTCAGTTTAGTGCCACAACTGACAGCTGACACTATAATTTCCTCCACAATAAATTTTTACGTTATGACTACTTTGTTAGTCTACTTTGCATTGAATGGTCGATAATTATTTTGTATGTGAAGGTAATAAACTATTCAAGTAGAGTTGCCCCGTTTTCGCTAATTATAGGAGGAAGCCACTTGGAGTGGACGGCTTCCCTGTGCATTTTTTCAGTCCCTGCCCTCTGGAATTCCTCTCCCACAGCCCATCATAATGATACCATACTCCATTCACCAATGAAAACCATACTTTGTGGTTCTTAATTTTTGTTAAAAGTACCGGTGGCAGCGTTGCTGCTTATGTCGTTGACAGTTAAAGTTTTAACACTTACTACTACGTGTGAATGCACTTTTTCATTGTATTATAGAATTCTTATTCAAGGCGGTAAGGCCCTGATTCTTTAATTTTTATTGTGGGCACAAATAGTTTTATAGAATATTTACAAAGCTACACAAATTCTAATATTTTTTTTATTAGAAACTTTATTTTGTTATTTTTATTATAATACAGTATACAGTGTATGTTGTGGGTACACTAGCTGCAATTTAAAACAAAATAAGGTTCTAATTGTCTCCTTTCAATAAGAAGAAAATGATTTTTGTGGTAATATTTTTGATTTCTGAAACTCAGACTTTCTGAAAGAAACTCAGACTTTCTGGAAAAGTCACAATTGGACCTTCCTTCTGCATGAATTTTTTTTCTTTACCTTCTTCTTTACATGAATTTTTTTTCTTGGCATTCTCCCTTGCATGAATTTCTTCTTGGTTTCCTCCCATCCCCCCGCCCCCCATCACTTTTCTAATGGTCCGTCGCTTAACATGCTTGAGATAATATCGAAATAAGGGTATAAATTACCTTTCAATCCCACGAATTAATCAGATATAATATAATCTATCCTCTATAATATTTCTTATGGTATATTAGCTTGAGTAAGTGTTGCAAAAAACATACAAAAAAATTTCAGTGAAACAGACAAAACCATATTGTTAGATTAATATTTTTTGCCATAACATTTGGAAGTGAATCAGAGAAAGCCTAACCTATGCTAAACCTACTAGGCCTTTTAACACTAAGAATACTTATCGTCTCTAAGTTTCAAAATTCGTGTACTTATGGCATAAAGACCGTCTGCCTTAAGTATTCGACAACCTGTTTCAAATGCCTTTGCCTTAAGTAATACAACATTGCAACAACACGAGATATACAGCTAAACACTGATCTTTACTGATAAGCCGAGCGTACGAACTAATCATGTAGACAATGTAGGCAAACGATCAATCTCCTTCATGGCTACCGATATTTTGGAAAGACCTTCCAACTTCTTTTAAAAAAATCAAGTACGTCTGTATTTCCGAAGAAACTTATACGTTGTCTATTGTCAAAACAACAAATGAAGTAATTTTTCTTCATGCTGATCACGCAACATGTGTAAATAAGTTCTTCCTTGTTTGCTTTTTTCCCCTTGTATTTCTTTCGATCATTTACCTGCTACCTAGAACCTAAATTAAGTTCAGTGAGCTAACAAGAAAACCAACTGGTTCATTAAGCTTCCTATCTTGCGCGTTGTTTTCAAAAAATTTAATCAGTCTTCTTTTAGTCGTGATCTTCCTCTACAAGATTGTAATATCAATCCAGTTTACATTGATGAAATCATACTCATGAAGATTATTCTTCTAAGAAGTGGAAAAAGAGGAAAAATGTAAAAAAAAA
>CALNXI010000887.1:83190-98244 GCA_942486025.1 Porites evermanni | reverse complement strand
TTTAAAAAAATCAATAAACGTTGTTATCAGCTTTTGCTGTGGTGTTTGGACTTCTCTTTTTTTTGTTTGCTGCAAACATTTTAGCTGATTAGATCTCTTTTCTTGAGATCCAAATTTGACTACCAGCAGGATCTTCGTCCACGTTTTTTATTTATTTATTTATTTATTTTTCTGCAGTTTATACGTTCTCTGAGATTTTAGGGATCAACTACATGTCGGGTTTTATCCCCTTTAACACATTGTATGAAATTAATTGAAGTTACTGGTCACGGGACAATCGTCATATAACTTAAGAAAACAGGCTTTCAAAATTAAAGTCCTCTCAGTTTAGTGCCACAATACAGCTGACACTATAATTTCCTCCACAATAAATTTTTACGTTATGACTACTTTGTTAGTCTACTTTGCATTGAATGGTCGATAATTATTTTGTATGTGAAGGTAATAAACTATTCAAGTAGAGTTGCCCCGTTTTCGCTAATTACAACTCCGAGTGTTTTTAATTGAACATGACACATTTTAATTCGTAAAGAGCACCTGGGTCCTCCACATATATTTTAATCTAGAGCGCTGGGATCCACCAAAAAACGGCGGCCTTCAGTTGTTTTTTCCGTTTGAGACTTAGGGGCTTTTTATACGATACAGGATCGACTTTCATTCCGGAATGAGTTTCGTTCCAGAGTTGCGTTCGTACTGCATCCACTTGATAAAATCAAACGGCTCAGGGTAAGGTGCAACTGGCTCACCTAGCTTTCGCGCCTGACCAGATACGCATGCGCCACTCGACCCAGACTACCAGAGTTGCGATTTTCAATCCGGAACAAAGTTCGTTTTCAGAAGTACTCACCCGACTATAGCAAAAGTTGGTTTAAAGACTAAAATGGCAAACCTCGTAGTTAATTTGGGCAGTATATTTTTTAGAGTATTAAGTACTGGTTCACTGGTTTCTTTCACTTCTACATATAGAATACTTCATGGAAAGTGCGCGCTTACAGTATTTACGCACGAGTTGTTGACGTATGAGAAATGTCACTCGTTCGCTGCCCTCACTCGTTCCATTTCTGATACAAAAACAACAAGTGCGTAAATATCGTACAAAGCACTTTCCATGTGGTATTGTTTTTATTATATACATTCTAAGATATTAATCATTTTGCCAGCTTTTAATTTCAAATCTTTCCCTAATGCTAAAATGATAAACTTTGAAATGACAAAGAAAGTATTTTTAGGAAAACCATTGATAATGATAGAAAGAATCAAAGCTCATGGGAAATTGTAAAAAAGCCCGATTTTTCTCTTTTGTTTGCTAAATATTACTTGTACACAATCAAGTTAGCACTTAGTGAATTATCTTTGAATGAATTTAAGGCTATGATCAGTTGGAGGTACGATTTCCAAAGACCCCTTTCTTCAATCAGTCAGAAAGAATTCAACTTACTGAAAAAAAATCTGTCAGTTAACGGGTCTAATGCTAACGTATATTTACGTGAATTATTACAACTGTTGTATCATTTTTTTTTTTCGTTTTTATGTAATTTTGGTCAGTTCATGATATTGCTACTGTCTTTTGGTTTAAACTTTGTAACTGTAACATGTCTTGCGTAAATAAATGACTATTGAAAAAACATATATTTGGAAAAACATGTGTTAAGAAAAATAATGAGGGTAAGGAATTACAAGTTATGATAACTTTTTATATTGAATGTAGAATTAAAAATGAATGAATTTGAATAGAATGGCCGGTTTTATGATAAACAAAAGAAAAAATAGCTCCTATTAAAAAGTACAACTTAATGTCAGGTCTAGCTATGTTTTTCTCCTTCTGCTGTTGTTTTGCCGCTCTCTACAATTTTCTTCATTGACAATGAAATATACGAAACCACTCCACTCCAATTTCTAAGATGATTTTCACTTTTCTGCGTGAAAAACTCTAATCTGTAGTCTCAACATACGAACTTTCTCGTAGCCTGTTCCAGGCTCCAAGGTAGTCGGTTCCGCAAAATTGAGAATCTGCAAACATGAAAATAAAACAGAAGGAGACTGGGCACCCCTTTCCCGCATCAAGCGTTCATATTCTAACGTACCTTTCACTTATACGTCGTCCCTACTATCTAATTAAAAGCCTGGAAAAGGATAACTTTCTCGTTAAATGTCTTCGAAGCAACTTGCAAAGCGAGGGCGCTGCACCCTTCAAACGCCTATGAAAGGCGGGAATTTTGACGCGAAACTCACACATCTCTGTGGCTTTTGATTGGACGCATCGGTTGAACCTTTCTAACGAAATGGGAGCCTCTTTTCAAAAGAAAATATCTGAAATCCGCTTTGAGAAGTGGCAGCTACAGTTCACAACAGTAGTACCATCTTAGCTCCACTGACAAATTCCTTCCAACCCTCATCTTCCTCAGGATTTTTCCCTCATTTTGAGCTCTTAAGTTAAGACTCTGTTAAGAAAACTTGTGCTTAGTGTTCCAAAGAAGTGTTGTTCTTTGGTTCTCGTCCCTATGAAAGTAGTTGAGGAATGTTTGGATGAACTCGTGCCCTGGCTAACTGTCATTATCAATCAGTCATTATAGTCTGGTGTCTTTCCAGACGTGTGGAAAGAGGCTCCTGTAACTCCCACGCTAAAGAAGTATGCTTCTGACTCAGTGGCTTTCACCCCAACTTTCGCTCTAAATCTGCAATTTGTTTCTAAGTTAGTTGAACCAACTTCAGTCTCATCTGGTTAAGAATTGCGCTTCAGTCGGCATATCGTCCTAACCATAGCACTGAAACAGCCCTACTCAAAATTTAAAATGACATTTTAATGAACATGGACATTCGAACAACATGCTACGCTTCTTATCCTTCTGGACCTCATCGCCGCCATTGATACCGTTGACCATCAAACTCTCCAAAACGGTCAATTCACAGCATTCAAGGCAGTTGTCTAAGTCCTCTGTTATTCGCCATTTATTCCAGTAAGCTGTTCAATATTGTTAATAAACACTTGCTCCAAGTACATGCCTATGCTGATGATACTCAGTTACTGATTTGGCCTTTAAACTTGGTGATTAGGCGAATGAAACTGCTGGTGTGTTATCTATACAATCTTGTATCCTTGTTGTACAGAACTGGATGCTGATGGATAAATTAAAACTTAATCCTGACAAAACAGAATTTCTTATCCTTCGAACAAGACAGCAACTCGAGAAAGAAAAGATCTCACACCTTATTGCTGGTGAAACTCGGATAAATCCTTCCATGAACAGAAGTAAAAGACCTGGGATGATGGTTTGACTCTAATCTAGATATCCTTGGTGATGTCAAAAGTATCTGCAGCTCGTCCTTTTGGCGGAGCTCTCGCGCGAAGCGCGCCAGCGGAGCATCATGGGCAAGAAAATGAAGTAATCTACCCATCCGAGAAAATTTGGTAATCACGTGACCGTACATCGACCGCCCGCCCGAGAAACTGTCCGTCCGCACCACAGGCATACCGATGTAAAATAACTCAATCAACAGGTATAGCAACCCAAATGGAACTCGAGGTTATTTTGACGGGAAATCGCATAGCCACCGGCGTCTTGTAAAGCACAGACAACAAAAGAGTCAATAAAGACGAAAACGGAAAGCGGAAATTGTTTCTGTATCCGTGTTGTCCAAAGTATTAAGCTTAGATAAGTTGTCGTGTCCACATATTTGAAATATAGAGCAAGAGAAAGGCAGACAAAAATAGAAAGTGGGCGGCAGGCCTGCGAAACTCACCGAGAAAAAGGGCGACAGGGGTTTAGAGCGAGAGATAAAAAACAAAGGAAACCTTTTTTGTTGGAAGAACAAATTGAAAATTTTGTAGGCGGCGGTGACAAAATGAGAATTGCTAGCGGCCACCAATGCAAGGTGAAAATGAGCGGCAGTGAAAAAAACTGAGTGCGAACACGCACGGCATTTCCGCCATAAAACGTGTTACTAAGAAGTTTCTGGAAGTTTCACGTTGTAGTCGTGCAAAACAACGGAAAAGAAATGTACAAAAAAAGTGTGCTGCTCGTGCAAAGTTGCTTTTGTTTAATTAGACCTATTGTTTTTCTTCACCGTTTTCGGGCGTTGCATGCCTTCGCCTCTTAACATTACACGATTTTATATTTTGTTTGAACAAGCTATAAATATTATCGAGAGCTTCGCTTTTAGCCCTGGCTAAATCTATGTATTATTACATCTAACGATATACGTAGGATAGAAAGCATCTGTCTCATCAAACCACCATATACCTTATCGATGCGTTCATTTCCAGTAAATTTGGCTTCTGTAACAGTATATTTCACGGCCCTCCTACTATTCACATTAATAAACTTCAAAGAGTTCAAAATGGTGCTTCCAGATTTGTACATGGCGCACAATTTCATACATCATGGCCGACGCGCATGCGAATCGCATTACTTTGTGGACTTAGATACAATTTCGGTGCGTACGAAATTACAAAGAATACAGTGGAAAGTGGACTTGCCTCAGTCGGAATCCCGCTTTTATACATTATGAATAAGATTTTCTTTAGGTTCCCAAATCTAGTTTAAATAAGGCATGCATCTTCTTGCCTTTGAGCATCATTGTTTATAAACGCTTGATAAATCGACGGTTCTCAACGCTTTTAAAAATTATTCCTTTTTCCGAGGAAAGGCGCCATTCTTTGCCTCCTATTTCCCTTATTTTTGTGCGAAGGTGCTCCCGCAAAATTCTCGTGATAAGTTTTCTATTGCCGACGTTTGATGTCCCCAAATCCGAATAGCTAGACCAAAAGCCAAAATAGATTTCTTTCTAAAAACGGTGTATAAAAACAAGATTTAAAGGTTCCCAGTGTCCCTAAAGAATAGGTTTAAATCTTCTTCTCAAACGCCTTCGTTTGTCGATCTCTTGGAGCAAATGACCGCGATGATAAGCAGAAACCTCGAGTGAAACCGAGTGAAAAATCATGAAACTCTGAACAAAAACAGCCGCCATCTTTGAAGGACACTGGGACCGAGTTTTTTTGCCGGTTTTCCGCTGTACAGAGCTGTAAAAGCCTTGCATCTTCAAGCAATCATGACTTCGCGTGACAAAGTGGTGAGACTCCGAGTGACAGGGAGGCTGTCGATTGCGCAATGATGTAATATCAAGAAAACTTCGGTTTTTCTTGTTTTGAACACGCATATAAGTTTAAATAGTTGGCAGATGCTATTTTCCACTGCTTAGTCATTAGATTCTACCATTTTTCATCGATTTTATCAACACCCAAGAAAATTACATGAGCCCACGCACCATGCCGAGGTCTGTATAAAATTTCTGGCCATGAACCATGCAACACCCCTAGTTTCTGTCACATTACTCCTGTTTAAAAAAGTCTTCACTGGTTGCCCGTCAAAAAAATCTTGTATAATACAGACTCTCTCTAATACGAACAACGGACACTAAATCTCATCTCCAGAGAGTGAATTCATATAAACTTAGCCTCATTATTACGGACACTGCGGTGATCAGGTGAATCCTGAATCCCGATCAGGTCGGAATCCGCACAGGGTGAATCCCGTCTAGTCTGGCTGATGAGCTATGCAAGGTGATATAAAGACCAGTCGCTGTATACCAAACAACGATTTGCAAAAGGTGTACGGGGGAACTTACTGCACTTGCAAAACAGCGAAAGACGCTTTCAGAATTGTGCTTTACGTTACATCTTTTTACATGCGGTATTGCTCTGTAGCTCGTTTCGTTTTAAAACAGTAATTTGTCTGTAGCCGAGATGTACAACGTTGTATGCTACTGAAAGACAGTGTCATTGTACTGTTAATAAATAACTTTAAATGCAGTTTAAAGATGAGTGTGAGCCTGGTTTTAGTTATAATTGAACACTTAAAACTGTAAGGGGAGTCATAAAAGTGACGTCATCATATATAGTGACCTCTTTTATACGGCCACACTGATCTGTCCCTTCGGTGTCTGTATCAACATTCAAGTGCTTCTATGGACTAGCACCTCAATATCTGGTTGATCTTTTTGCTATCGCTGGGTGCCCATTCAAGATATAATCTAAGGTCCAGGAATGCGACTTTGTTTACCAGCAAACGTACCAATATATATATATATATATTTTTTGTTGTTGTTGTTGTTGCTTTTTCACAGCTTTTTTGGGTGCTCCTCTACTGAATACAATATAAATTTGTAATACAACACACACACACAAAAAAAGAAGCAAAAACCCAAAAGGAGTAGGTGCAACGGGACTAACGTCCCATGCGAGGCACCGCCCCTAGATTAAGACCTAGGTTGAAAAAATAAAATGAGTACACGAACATTCATTCAAAAAATAAAATAAATTACGAGTGGCATGGGCTCGTATGGACTAGTGTCCACGTGCAGGGGTAATTGATTTCATATACCCGAGAAAGATGAGTGCTCATTAATTTGCGAACAAAAAGTTGAAAGGCAGTAGGCGAGGAAAAACTGGTTGGGGGTGCTAGCGCACAAACATAGTTCCATAGTTTAACAATACGGTTAAAGTACGAGGCCTGAAAGGATGATGTTTTGCAAAAAGGGCCGGTGCGAAGATTAAAGGAGTTACTTAGTCTTCTACGATCATGGGAAACAAAAGATACATAATTCCGAACAACTAAATCGGTGCTACAGTAAAGGCATTTATAACAAAAGATCAAATCTTTGAGTTCACGATCTAGAGAAAGTGGAAGTAAGTCTAGCAAAATCAGCCGCTCTTTGTACGACGACTCGTCTTTGCGCGTGCGTAAAATCCACCTGCTTGAACGTCTCTGCACCTGTTCCACCTTAGGATTCAGAGTAACGTAAGCGGGCGACCAGACTAGGGTGGCGTAACACCGCTGTGACTTAACCAAAGACAAATAGAGTGAGCGCCTAACAGAGGCGCTAGAAAGCAGGGGACAAGTCCGTTTAAGCAAACCAAGAAGCTTGTTTGCTTTGGCAGTGATAGTGTGGATGTGTGAGTACCAACAGAGCGTACTAGTTATGATGACGCCAAGATCTTTTTCTTCTGAAACGCGTTTCAGGGCTGTGCCATCAAGGGTGTAGTGAAAAGCAATCGGAGTCTTTTTCCTAGTCACAGTTAGTACTTTACATTAAGACGTATTTACAGACCGAAATGACAGATTTCCCATCCCTTTCTTGTACTTTACCTTGTGAAAACCCAAACTGAAGCCTGAAAAAGGTATCCCCTCTCAGACAGAGCCTACTCGTACAGGCCATTTTGGGAGAAGTGCTACGGGAGAAATTTATCTATTTCAGATCTACATCAAATATGCTTCGATGAAGAAGAATGAACGCTCAGTCGATAACCACCTTGCATTGGCTGTTCTGGAGAATTTGGAAGGAATTCTGTTATAGTTTGTTGTCATGTCACCCCAAACGATACTTGCATATTTTAGCACGGCGATGACCGTTGTCGTGCCAAAAAGATTTTTGTATCAGCACGAGAGCAGAAGATTGATCCTCTTTAAGATACCTAGCCCCGTTCGCAACTATTCGTTGTAGTTAGTCAATATGATCATGCCAGGTCGACACTGTTGTTTAGAAAAGAAAGTGGAAAGATGACGTGATATTAACGTGTATCTACGTGAGTAAAAGAAACTTCATGACAGTCAAATCCACAAGAAAAAAGGATATCCCGATAAGTCTTGTCATTAGAAGTAGCGGCGGCTCTTCTTTGCGTTAGAGCAAAAGCAATATATAAAATACCTACTGCAAGTGTCGTCATGATCGACGAGTCTTTATAATTAAGAAATGGTAAACGTGCAGTGTGCAACCATGGAGTTATGGATGCACGCGGGAGGTTGCTAAGCACGAAAGAAGCGTAAGACTCGCACGAGGCGATAGCCGAGTGCGACTCTAGCTTCTTGAGTGCTTAGCAAACCTCCCAAGTGCATCCATAACTCCATGATTGCACAGCTGCAACGTTTACCATTTCTTTTATAACATAATTAAAAGAGAAAAACATTATTTTCCATTTGCCTTCGGTTGAGTCATCGGTCCGAGTTCATGTATGCTGCCATCTGCCCACGCGTAAACAAATCATGTTTTTCAAAAACTTGCCTTTGGGTTTTCTTTCGTTGAATCAAACGTTCTCCGTCTTCAGGTAGATTGCAAAACGTTTTTTGTTGTTATTGTGAATGGCATCTGTCTACTTGCTCTTAATATTAGGGCAAAAACTTTGAGGGAAAACTATAGCTGCAACCATAAACACCAACTAAAAAGACTCTAAAAAATAAACTAAAACTAAATAAATGAAATAATTATCAAGCTTATTTATATGACAATTTTTTAAATAAACGTAAAATAGAAATGAGAAAATTTGACTGTAATTCCTTTAGAATAACAGGTAACACTAATTTTAAAAAGAAATTGACTAGCTTTGTATCGAAATCTGTCTGGGGAAATCCAGCTACGAAAGTCAACTGAAATTCGCCGACACACAGCCGGCGCTGAAGCTGTTGTTCAGCTAGTTTTCGACTGTTCCCTGAACGACTGTTATGAATGAACACTGAGGGAAAAATAATACACACAGAAGTTATTTTTTGAAACACTTATTTGAAAACCCAAATGTTTCTGTACTCAAATGAAATTCACTTATTCCAGCTTTATGTGCCCGTTTATTAAAACTCAACTAAAATTTTTAATCGATGCGATGAAAACTTCACAACAAAGTAATTGTCTCGAATTTGAGCGTGTTTCCTAAACTATTTGCTTGAATTTAGCATCAGCTTGACCAAAAAGTCAATAACACAATGCTAATTGATAAATTTACATTTCAGACAGACTTTCTCTTCTATAAAAAACACACAAAATGTACCTTAAATCTTCGCTCGCTCGATTTTCCTTCAGCCGATTCTAGCCGCGAGGAAAACAGTGATTAATTCTTCCAGGGCAAATTTGTCGCATGATTTTTTGTCTTTTTTCCTTCAAAACGACAGCTTAGTATTTTCTTCAACTTCCACTTTTCATCTGTGCATTTCATCGGTGTAGTTTACCGTCAGGAGAGGAGATTTGTTGAATTTGCCTAAATTTTACCGCGCTAACTCAGTTTCTTGGCGTGCACCCACGGGCAAATGGTAGTGGCTAACTGACCAATCAGAGCGCGCGATTTACTTTTGTTACGTTATAAGCTGGAAATGTCACATCTCATTTATCTGTTCCCTTTAAATCTTATGTCAAAATAAATGTATTACCTTTCATTCCAACGACTAAAACAGACATATTATAATCTATCCTAATATTTCTTATGGCATATTAGCTTGAGGAAGTTTTTGCAAAACACATACAAAAAATTTAAGTGAAACCAAACCATATTGTAAGATTAATATTGTTTGCCACAGCATTTGGTAGTTAATCAAAGAAGGCGATAACACTTATCGTCTAAAAGTTTCAAAATTCTTGCATTCATGCCATAAAGACCGTCTGCCTGAAGTATTCGACAACATGTTTCAGTATCGGCTAGTAATTAATACAACATTGCAACAATATGAGATATAAACGCTGATCTTTATAAGCCGAGCGTACGAACCAGTGTAGGCAAAGAATCAATCTCCTTCACTGGCTTCCGATATTTGGAAAGACCTTCCAATTTCTATTAAAAAAACTCAAGTGTGTCTGTATTTCCGAAGAAAACTATACGTTATCTACTGTCAAAACAACAAATGAAGTAGATTTTCTTCATGCTGATCAGGCAACAGGTGTAAATAAGTTCTTCCTTGTTTGCTTTTTTCCCCTTGTATTTCTTTCGATCATTTACCTGCTACCTAGAACCTAAATAGTTCAGGGAGCTAACAAGAAAATCAACTGGTTCATTTGGCGTCCTAGCTTGCACGATATTTTCACTAATTTTAATCAATCTTCTCTTTGTCGTGATGTTCCTCTACAAGATTGTAATATCAACCCAGTTTACATTGCTAGAAGCGTATATATTAACTAGTAATATTTAACATTACAGCTGCCCCCGCTCTGTATATTGTCGGTCAATAGTATTCTTGCTCGTTGTGTAGCTCGTTGAAATATGTACCGATTCATAATGAAGATTTTCACACATATTCCATATAATAGGTCAGATAAATACAGGAAACGCAAAGTTCTATACGCACACGGTTTCAGTTCGATTTACACAGCTTTGATCAAAACATTTGGCTCAGTTTCGAGAATATTTTATTCAAAACCATAAGAAAAGATTTAATTAGAAGTTGAATTTTTCGCTATTTCTCTTTCACTTTTTACATTGAGTACATGTTTTATTTGCCGGAAAGTAAGCCTTAGAAATTGAAAGGACGTGTGATCAATTCACGAAGGGACATCTGAGCAGGAATAAGTCAGCACAGAAGTTGATTCAGGGGCACCCAACGTCAATTTTCGGAAAATATCTGTTCGGAAGACGATTTGAGAGATCTAGAATTTTCGGAACATTTGTTGTAAAATTTCTTGCCTGCCTGCCTCTCCTAGGATTTTCGAACATCTAAAAAGTGGTATAATTGCCCATTTTAACGGATTTTTACCCTAAAAAGGTCACCAAGAATTTTCGGGAACCCTTTTTCTGGCTGAAATTTTCGAAAAGGTAAGTTTTGATCCCTATAATTTTCGGATCACTAGACTTTCAGCTAGGAAATCCGAAGAGAAGAAAAATTTTTAGGGAATAAAAATGTGCCTATATCTACCGTTTAAATACTAAAATACGTTCAACAATGCTGGGTGCCCCTGTTGATTGTCGGCGAATTTCTCTAATCGTTCTACTAGTGATAAGCTAGCCGTTGTTCACTCGTCTTGCTTGTCTGGGACTCAGTATTATTCCGGTCAAACAGAGAGAAGACTGTCTGTCAAGGTTTCCAATCAAAGATTTGTGAACTCGTGTCTGGGAAACTCTCCAAGTGTTTCTACATACACAGTTATACGCACCTTATAACTTCATCTGCGCTTGACGAGTGTCTGTTGGTCCATATATTTCAAAACAACTTGTCCACAGAATGTCACTAATAACACGTAAATCAACACAAATCTACCTAAGCGGTCCCTTCGGGATTTTCTGTCTTTACGTCATCCTAACCATTTCGTACTTGCGGGCGCAAACAATAGAAACGTCACCATTACCTACCGATTCCTCGCGGCCAGCTCGCGGCCCCTGTTCAAGCAAATCGAGATTTTTTCTGGCATACTGACTTTATATTTCAACTGTAAGTACTTTCCTTAATATACGCGCGAGTTACTAGAGTGCCTTCTCAGGATTTCGCCTTCAACACAAGAAGAAGTGGAAAAACAGGAAAAATGTCAACAAAACTGCCAAGAGAGATATTAAGGAGTGTTTTGAATACACTTAGTCATCAATTCAATTATTCAAAACTGAAATTTCTGTAGTGTGTATTCAGAACCGAAGGACGCAGGTGCAACTGAACGTGTGAAATATGTTACAACCATTTTGGATAGTTTCATGATTAATCAAGGCTGCATTTCATTTTTTGGTGAAATAAAAAACAAAACAAAACAAAACAGAAAGGCCCCCAAATCTTAAAAAAACTCGAGGCATCGAAAGAGACAGAAGGCAAACAAAGGCTGCAGACTCACGGAGGTGAAGAAGNGGGGGGGGGGGGGGGGGGGGGTTGGCATCCACCACCCTTCACCCCTTGTACGTCCGAGGGTGAAAGTGTTATTTCTTGAAAATTATAGCAAAGGACATGCTTGTTAGAGCCAAAACATTAAAGGTATAGATGTGCATCCTGTCACCCCTTGCAGTTTTTCACTTAGAATAATTTAAGTATCCAAAAGGCTGGGGTCCATTAATTAATTAATTACTTTTTACTGTGCCCTGTAATCGACAGGGAAACCAAGTTTGCATTTCCAATAAAAGGTTTGGTGATTTCATCAGTACTCATGATATCATTTGGCAAACAATGGTGGAATAAATGATCATGTTGCATAAACAAACAAGAGTTAAAGAAGTTTAAGTGCAATCAAATGATGCATTCTTACAAGTTTTACTCTTTCCTTACGGATCAAAGTCTTGAAACTGGGTGAAATACATAAAAAGCTTAATAATTAACAAGCTTTTTTACTTATTAACAGAGATTTTCCGACAACCGACAAAAATCAAAACGTTTAACCGACTACCGACAAAGATCGAAAATTTTAACCGACTACCGACAAAGTACCTGAATTTTAACCGACAACCGACAAGTGGACCCCCCCATTCAGACCCTCACAAAATGATAAAAAATGTGCAAATTAGCAACAAAACTGTTTCTGCTCAAATAGCTAATATTGCTATTTTTGGATTCTGTGTAGGAAAAGGAAGGAATTCCAGAGGGGCAAGTATTTTTTTCCCAATAAAGGTCAAAATTGACAATATTTCGTTGTTACAGTAACTAGCATCTTATAAACAAACAGAATGACCACAGCATAGGACATTGCAGGCTAAAACGATAGTGTGCAACAAAATCATCTTGCCAATACTCTGTCAATGGATAACAACAAGGATAAAAACTTCAACAAGAACTGACTCAGGCAATTGCAAAGTCATTAAAGCAAAAAATAGAAACAAAAACAAGTGTCTCCCACTGTCCATTTCATGCAAAGTCAGGTCTAAAAGGTCAAGATTGCTTTGCATTGGGTGCATCATGCTCAATGAAGATGAAAACAGCCAAGAAATCCAGTGATAGCGTTGACTTCTCCTGTAATGAACTATGAACTCCTGACTAATGAACTATTTGTCTCCGAGAAAGAGGTTTTGTCTGATCTATCTAAGTTGGCCACAAATAAAGAAATAAGACCAAACGGCATCTCAAACAAGCTACTCAAAGAATTCGCCCCTTAGTTTACCCCTGTCATAATATGCTCGGGAAGGTCACTCAACTACACAAACACTGATTTATTTACTCCATGCGATACACGAGATAGTTGAAACAGGAAACTGCTCTGCTCGCACCTTTTTTACCGACTTCTCAAAAGAGTTCGATATAATCGATCACAAAATTCTCCTTCAAGAACTATGTTTCTTGAATGTTGATCAGACTCTGTATGTCTGGATAAGAGCCTTTCTGACCAACCGAACCCAAGCAATGCGAGTCGGTAGTTCCCTGTCTCCATGGCGCCACACCTATGGTGGTGTCCCACAGGGAACTGAACTTGGAGTCGCGCTTTTTGCTATAATGATTAATGGACTACTTGGTTACCTTTTCGTAATTCCGTGGTGTAGAGCCATAAACTTGCGAGTCTCCCTAGTCGTAAAGGGTAAAGGACCCAGCCGGCATAAAATGACATGCTCATGTTAGGAAAATTTTTCTCGTAATCCTTTCCTATACTATATCATGACTCGGCAACTAAGAACATTTCTGTTGTGCTGTCAGTTTCAGTTAGCATTTAAGGACGTTTAAGTCCATGCCTAACGTCAAACTTAAGTGAGATTTTTACTGATCTCGACTTTACTATTAATTCATTAATAGGTATTACAATTTACGAAAACTGTCTCCACAACTTATGAGAGGTGTAAGTCAGTTTGTTTTTTTTCAATTTGATTAGTCTGAGTCTCTCTAAAGAAATAGTTACCGTAACGAAAAAAAAAAGAGAGAAAGAAAAGACCAAAAGGTAAGGTGCAAATGGGATCTGGATTCCCATGCAGGGCACCTCCCAACTAGATCATCCGATGCACAACTTGAGCCACGAACCCACGAACCACGAACTTGTGGAAAAGCCACCGGTCTTATGAGAGCTTAGCGTTACAATTCACTAAATGCATGCTTTGTAGAGCTGAGTTCGATTTATTTAAACTGTTTTCTTCCCCCTAATTTTGATAATCTTATTTCATTTATCTCAGGGTTTTTACCCGCCATTTATATGGTTCTGAATTCTTTGCTTTTTTGGCTTGGTTTCCCGGCTCTTCTTGTGTCGTTTTTTTCTTCTTCTTTAGTGCCCTGACTCTTCTGACTTGTGTTTCCTCTGAAATCAATCTTCATATTACCATATATGCAATCAGTTAGGTGTCCCAGCTATAACTTTGTTGATTTCCTTCCAAGAGTAGCCTTGACAATTGTAATAAGAGATTTTCTGTCACGTACCTAGTTTCAATTTCTTTTGTTTCCTCTTCCATTTTAACTTCCTTTGGGAAAAATTCAAATACCTTAAATTATTCATTCAAAATATTTCCCCAATTCTGATTGGCTAAAAGCACACGCATAATTCACCATAACCAGTTACCGATGACCAAATTTGGAAGAATTTTGTTTTTAACGAAGAAATGACGTCAAAAATGCAGCCCGCTACAGATTAATGCACCGTTATCGGGAAGACCTGGGGATGAGGTTGAGTTGTTTTGGTTGTGAAAAACAAAATGGGGGACATTTCACTCGTTTCAAGAGTAAGATTACAGCTGAAACTGGGCGAAATAATTGCTAAAAACATGGCAAAAACAGCAAGAAGACAACTCGGAGGGCGACATCTGCTATTAGGAGAATATTTGCGGAGCTGGACAAGCCTAAACGCACACTATCGAAGATAAACTTGAGATCGATGCAAGTGAGTATGTTTTAGCTATGTTTTTAAACTAGGAATTATTTTGAATGAATCATAAAGCAATAGACCTTGTCACGGTTTTCGACGCCATCTTGACGAGTAGGCAAACGCGTGAGAAATTACAGTGTTTGTATGAGAATCTAATGTCGGATAATTTCCGTAAAACGGCTGTTCTGAAAAAAATATCAATTGTCAACTAAAGCTACAGTGCAAAGGATTGTCCTAAAACATTTTTGGGGCATATCTGTGATTAAACTTCTCAAGAGGCTTGCTTTAGATTTTCCATATATTTGTCTGTAATTTTCCCGGGACTTTCTTACAGACAAATGTATAGAAAATTTAAAAAAGTGGTTCTAGGTCTTCAAGTGAATGTAACGCCCTCAAATTTTTTCAGGAGAATCCTTAGAAGTGAAGCTTTAGTTTACAAGTCATATTTTTTTCAGAACAGCCGTTCTACGGAAATTATTCGACATTAGATTCTCATACAATCACTGTAATTTTTCACGCGTTTGCCTACTCGTCAAGATGGCGTCGAAAACCGTGACAAGG
>CALNXI010000887.1:14561-62084 GCA_942486025.1 Porites evermanni | reverse complement strand
CCTTTTATAATTACTAGCAAATGTTGGCATCAACTGCAACTTTGAAAGCAACCTCTGCACTTGGACTCAAGACAAAACAGATCAGTTTGACTGGACTCGGAAGTCAGGTTCAACACCTTCATCCCCAACTGGACCCTCCGTGGATCACACAACAGGCACTTGTAAGTACAGTCAAACTTCTATTAAGCGGTCACCCTCTATTAAGCAGTCACCAATCAATTTCCCGATAGTTGCTTCCCACATTTACTGCAAATTTGACCACTCTTCAACGGTCACCTCTATTAAGCTGACGCGGTCTCAGTTTGGATTTCCCAAAGAACTAGTTTCATTGTAATTTCCCTCTGGCAGAAGGTCACCTTGTTACATAACAATCAATCAATGACATTTTTTTTTGACTGGAAGATAAGCGAAGTATTTCCATTTTCTTTCACAGGTCATCCAACAAAACCAACATTGTAATCTAGGTATTAAATACACGTCTCTATCTTCATGTTGTAAAAGGTTTTAAAATTAATGGTTTGCTTAATCGTAAAGACGCCTGCAGCCTTACGAACGACATTGCCTCTCTCTTTGGATGAAATTTTGCCCGCAAAGGAAGGCGGAAAGGAGAACTTCTCCTCCCTTCTTTACTCTTCCCATGGTCTCTTGCTGGATTATTGTCGCTCCCCCCCGCCCCCCCTCCGGGTAATATTAAAAGCACCGACATGTTTTTTTGCATACTTTTAGCAAGTGGATGGTACATATTTATTGAGACATCTTGGCCAAGGAAGCCAAACGACACAGCAAAGCTTATAAGTGCAAACGTCCCCGGCAGCAGTGCTGGTGGCGGAAAATGTTTGTCCTTTTGGTACCATATGTATGGAGCACACATCAATGCCCTCAGAGTGTATGTCAGGAGTGGTTCTAAGGACACCCTTTTGTGGTCAAAGACAGGGACGCGTGGAGACAAATGGCTTCAGGCTACGCTCACAGTCAATATCAGGACTTATTTTCAGGCGGGTTTTTATTGATCAATTAAAAAAGGATTCTTGAGAAATTGTAAATGCCCAGACTAGGAATGTGTTCGAATAGCTTGAACTACTTGCAGAATAAGACATTACGTCTTTACCACATTCGACGCACGTATCAGAAATGTAAAATATAGCAATATAAATGCTCTAGAATTTTTAAAACCCTCCAAATACAGTTCGGTCTTCGAGCCTCGTCAGCTGACAAAATTTTCATGTAAGATGCACTGAAATAGTCTTCGTGTTCGCCATTGTCATGTAAGCCAACATGGTGTACTCACGTGGTCACGCGCTACTACTAGCGACAAGGTTTCAGAATCAGAGTGGTAGAAAAAGCTGGTGTTGCGATTAAAAAGTTACTTCAGAGGTCAGATCCCTTCAAATCACGAAAATGTGAAAGAGGGGATTGCCCAGTGTGTAGAGAAGATAGAAAAGGACCGTGTGATAGACAGGGCGTGACTAATGACATAAAATGTACTGAGTGTAATGACATTTATATCGGAGCGCGTATACCAGAGGAAAAGAACAAAGAAATCACTGGCCAAAAAGGAAGAGAGGTGAGTCTTATGGAAGCACTGTAATGAGAAACACAACAGTGAAATGCAGAAATTTGAAATGAACGTTACCGTTTCTTACTCCAACGACGCCATATTGAGGCACATATCGGAGGGTGTTCGGATCGATCAAGTACCGGAAGGCTCGTTGATGGACTCTAAGAACGAACGGAATTATTTCCGCGTTCCACGCGCGGTAGTCGCACGTGACCACGTGAAATAGAAAACACCAAGTTGGCTTACATGACACTAGCGAACACGCAGACTATTTCAGTGCATCTTACATGAAAATTTTGTTGACTGACGAGGCTCGAAGAGCGAAATATATTTCGAGGATTTTAAAACTTCTAGAACATTTTTATTTTTACATTTTACATTTCTTATATGTGCGTCGAATGTGGTAAAGACGTGATGTCCTATTTTGCAAGTAGTTCAAGTGAAAAAGGATTGTTGAATGGCATTAAAGGTTTTATTGCAAAACTTGCAGTTTGGAGTTGTAGTTAAATTTACGAGAGAAATGAATACACCGGTACTTCAGTCCCACTAGAAAATAAAAATGCACAAGGAAAAAAAACAAAAAAGTAAAATAACGAAAATTAATGAGGACGTAGTAAATACAGTAGGCTTTGCAAGGTTGCTTACTCGGACAGTCTTGGCGGCAAACCGTTTTATTGTTAGATGTCATGTAGCCTCCCACACAGACGTTCTTAGGGGTTCGTCACGAGTCTGCGTAGGAGGCTATATGTGGCTATATGTCTTGTGGCCGCACAAGGTGGGAAGAAATATAGCAACAGTGACTGTTCATTTTCTAAACAGGTAGTATTTGAGGGTGTTTGTGGAACAAGCTATCAAGGTGATATAGCAATTGACGATATTGTTATGAAAAATGGTGTCTGCTCACCCCCAAAAGCGTGCTCTTTTGAAGATGTTAAAATGTGTGGATGGACGAATGACAAGAGGTAAATTCATACAAGTAGCTTAAGGCATTGAGTGGGCTTCTTGCACGTGTAAATCCCAAGATTTTCTGAATTGGTTAGTGCTTCAAAAGTATTTCCTGGCTACAAACAGACAAGGTGTCTAAATGATCAGCTGGGCTATAATGTTTCTTTTCTAATATGAAAGACAAGCAAATAAATTATCCAATATGATTTTCAATTTTGAGCTATTTCTTCAGAGCTCCACTCTAAAAAACCAAAGAAAATCTTATTTTTTTAAAAACCAATAGAGAGGAGAAGTCGTTACGTCACGTTGCCATGGTAGCAAATTTTGGATGACAACAAACCGAAAATTCACTTAGAAAGTAAATTCTCAATGTCTGAGACTTCATCGATCTTATTCAGTTTCATTTGATTTGTCAAATGTTAGCGAAGTTTCTGGATTTAATCCGAAAGGACCGTACCTGAGTTTGAAAAAAGAAAAAAGAAACTTGTGTTGTGTTCACCTACTCAGTAACACTGGTGCGTGAAATTAGGAAGTCTCATGTCGCAGTCGCGCAACGACGGCTAAGAATTGTACAAAACGAGCATGATACACGTGCAAAGGTGTTGTTTTGCTAATCTAAACCTATCGGTTGTTTTCCCGTCCTCGTTACTGTCGCCGTCGTCGTTTCTTAATCTCGGCCCTATTGTTGTAATCACGAAATTTGGCTACCATGGTAACTTGACGTCACACTTCTCCTCTCTACTCTGGCCTAGCCTTACAAGTCGAAATATCTGTAGCAAAAGAGCTTCAGGTTCACTTTTTAGCCAACTACGCCATCGTCTTGGTATGTCAAAGTTTGCGATACCGCCTCGAGAGCCCATTCTCTCTTGACCGCCTTTAATGCTGATATCCAAGCCACTCATCTTCATTTTTCTTTAATATTTGATAGATGCAATCCTACACTCCGCAAAACAAGAATAGTGCAATTTCATTCGAGTCATTTTCAACAGTTTGTCCTTGCAATCAATTTGTGTTAAATGAATAGAACATGTTTCTTTGTATGGTTGTTTTAGGGAGATGTTGGAAAAAAAAACTGAAAAAAAGTAACTGACTTCATAGGGGTAAAAAAAAAAAATGGATGAAAAACCATGGTTCATGTTTGTACAAGGTTAAAAATCCCAACAGGCCGGAGACGAAACCAGTTTCCTGTTTACAAGCGCAATGGAAGGGTTAAACTCGAGAATACCGGGAATAAGTCTAGCTAGCTAGCCATTAGGGCGGGAATTGAATTCGGGTTGTCCTCCCCGATTATAATTCCAGAGATCTAACCACCCAGCCACACTGCCTCCCAGAAACGTAGGAATCTCCAAATATATGTTTTAGTGATGTGGTCTGTCTTTTGTTAAGTAATAGAAATGTCTGCTTAGAAAAAGTCGATTATATTTAAATTCTGGTTGAGCTCCTTTCGATAATAGACCCAGTGTCTCTTTGTTGGTAATGTTTTAGTGCTGATGACTTTGATTGGACACGCCAAAGTGGTTCAACATCAAGTTCCGGCACTGGCCCTACAAATGACCACACCTATGGAACAGCGAAAGGTTACTACATGTACATTGAAACCTCTTCTCCAAGAAGGCCAGGAGACAAGGCAATGCTGATGAGCCCCAAATATTCATCAACAAAAGGAAAATGCCTTCAGTTTTGGTATCACATGTATGGAAGCCACATAGGGACGCTTAATATCCGTTTAAAACGCATGGTTCTTGGAAAGCCCACGTACTTTTTGACATGGTCTAGATCAGGCAATCATGGAAATAGCTGGTGGATTGCTCAGGTACAGCGGAAAATCTTTCAAAATAAGCAATGAAACATTATCATCAAAACAACAAAAACTTTTGATGTTGTTACAGAAATATAATGCATGCTTTATTTGATAATAAGAAGCAAGGCTTACCGACATTTATTGTTTGGTGTGAGTGAAAGAATGTAACTGAAAGAAGATCCACTTTTTTTCTCAATAATCCGAGGCAGCCATCAATATATTTTAGGATGTTAGAGAGACAATATTTCTTATATTATGCATCTGCTTTTAATTAACCTTCTTTTAGAGTTTTCTCGTGATCTTGTCAGTAAAAAAGAAAGTATTATTCTCCGATAAAACGGCCACTTAGGATCATAGGCGTTTGGCTGTGTTAATTAACTGAGTAGTCATATTAGCGCAGTAGTTTCTTATTTCAAGGCTTGTTTCGTTCCTCTCTTCAGCGTTACTATTGTAGAGTACAACAGTTACCTTGCTGGATTTGCCTAATTTACGTATTAGGTAGGATTTGCACACGCCTTGAAGGTCCTTGAAACTGACAGATCGTGTGCTGGAAAGTTCGAGGAAGTCCTGAAAATTTGTGGCTCACTTAACTAAACCCATAATTTCCACTAAATAATTTGACATTGAGCGTTGTTGGCAGAATTTTTTAGCAAACCCAAATAGTCAAAAACAAATATAAAGAATTATTATTAATTGCCTTGATTTTTCGCGACAAGTAGGCCTTTAAAAGTAAGGGTTGTCTCCTTGAAAACAATTAAAACATTTTTGAATTCCTGGTCGCCAAAAGGACATGAATCCTTATTTTTTTTATTGTGAAACACTGTCCGTTCAAATTAAATTTAAAAAACGACATTTCACGGGTCAAATGGAAGTGGCCATTAAAGGGTGGTAGTGTTATGTTCGGGTCAATTGTCGGGTTCCTGAAAGAGCCGTTTTAATCGATTCTATTTTGGGGCAGAATTCAACTAGCTCCTTAAGGAACATTATAGACTGAGGATAACAATCTTTAACACACTAGCCCTGGTTCTAAATTAGTGGTGAATACCTTGCTGAGGTATATGAAAGTTGTTCCTGCACTGACGGTAAAAACAGTGATAGTGTATTAAACACGCATTTTGCAAGTAAATCCCTGACAATGATGTTGTGGACTTTAGTATTTGACAGTATTTGATGTCATTCTTGTTGGAAGGTGACAATTACATCAATTTCTGACTATTGGCTGGTATTTGAAGGAGTACGAGGGTCTGGTTATCGTGGTGACATAGCGATAGACGATGTAGAGTTACTGGATAATGCATGCCCACCTCCAGGTGATTGTAACTTTGAGAAAGGCATGTGTACTTGGCTCAATGTGCCTAATAATGATGATTTTGATTGGCTTCGCGGGAGTGGCTCCACACCAAGTTTTTACACTGGCCCTTCCACCGATCACACAACAAACTCATTTGCTGGTAAGTAATAGAGTGAGAATTATTTTTAAAACAGTTGCTGTACATGTAGTAAGCAATCCTTTTAATTTAATCTGAGAAGGGTTACTTTCCTTGGCTATTTTTTGATTGGCTTCTCGTGGGAGTGGCTCGACAACAAGTTCTAACACTGGCCCTTCCACCGATCACTCAACGAGCTCATCTGTAGGTAAGTGCTATAGTGACAATTTTAAAACACTTGCTTTATATTAAGTAACAAACTTTTTCACTTCATCTAGGAAAGCATCCTTCTCTTAGCCATTTTTTTTGAAGTTCCCAAAAAAGATACACATTTCTTTTATTTCTTCCGGTGAATTTAACCACTTTCCTACTTTTTATTAGAGCGTATTGTAAGCTCAGTTGTTGTTCAGTTTATGCTCCAAGCCCAACCAGGACATTCCCAAAACAAATATTTTCCTAACATGACGTTCGTTGTGCCAAAACCATTTCATCTCGAAGTAAAAAATAAAAACAAATACCATTACTTAAATCAAAATAAAAGGAAGTAGATAGAAGAGAATTTACAGGAGATCATATCAGTCAAGGAAATGAAACATAAAATATTGGATTGAAAGAGATAACTGAAGGAAACTATTTCATAGCAATATTCGAAAGTAGTGATGAAAGAAGTTTTATAGTTACTAAGATTAAACAAAAACTAGTATGCTATTCTGTTGAGTATGGTTTTTAATTCCCTCCATTTTCATTTTGCAGGCCAGTACGTGTTCATTGAGACATCATCCCCACGTCAGCCGGGTGACAATGCGTATCTCATCAGCCAGCCATTTGATCCAACCAATAGCACTGGTAGATGCTTGAAGTTCTGGCATCATATGAAAGGAGCATCGATTGGCACTTTGAATGTCTATATTTACACCGGTAACTTCTCTTCAATGTCTCTGCTTTGGCAGAGGAAAGGAAATAAAGGAAACAATTGGATGCTTGGACAAACTCCGATAAACAGCAGTATAGAGTATCAGGTAAAGATATTATGCCATCAGTAAGGGCTGTGACATTGTGGATGTTTTGTTTTGTTTTGTTATTTTAATTCATAACAAAGACGGCGTCGTAGTGACGATGGAGTAACAGCTCTAAATCCCTGTATTGTTTCAACAAGACTGTCTCATGATGCCTCGTGAAGTGACAAACGACGCATATTGCTTTTCAGTCCGAACATGAGGCTATCCATTCCTGGATTTCATCAATAAACAACATCCTTGGGCAATGACAATTCATGTGTGGCATTTTTAATAGCTCTATTGGGCATTGCATTGTATAAATTGTGACTGATTCTTCGATTGCATCACACAACCAAGGCCCTGGGGAAAGGACACTGGGATCAACCGGGGTTTCTGGGTAACTGACCAACTACCCCTCCCCTAAGTCAATATTAACTCTTACCTCTCACTTACGCAAAATCGAGTCTTAGGGGACGGGTAGGTGGGCAGTTACCCAGAAACCTCAACTTATCCGGACACTGTATGTATTTATTTCTTTTTATTGCTTTATTTGGTTTTAAACAGGTTGTGTTTGAAGGAATTCGTGGAAATACCCACACTGGCGATATTGCCCTGGATGATATATCATTTACTGCTGGTATGGCGAACTGCATTGTGCAACCGTCTGATGCTCTACCATCTGGAATGAGTGAGTGGCAGTTTTTTGTTCTGATAGTCCTCATGGCATTGTTTTAGAAATGTTTTATAAAAAGATATTTTGATAATTAAACGTAAATTTATGTAACGTCATCAGCTGGTGTCGCCTAATCCCCATGAAGCATTTTCCCTTCAAATCACGTAAAGCTGGGTCGGCAGAGAAGGCGATAATCTGGTTGCTCTAGGCGCTGCATGTTGATTAAAACACTGAAAGTACAAGTTGCATCAGCAATGGATTGTCTCTACCAGTTCTCTAGCAGGCAACATGGGCAATGACATGGCAGGCTGCAAAAAGGGAAAGGCTAAATAGAAGAATTATTACGTTTGAACGTTTCCAGGTGCACTAACGTAGCAAGCGGACCACCGCCATATTATCTAAACTGCACTCCACATGTTTAGTGGCTCATAAGTTGCCCCGTATACGTAAATGGACTGCAAACAACACTAGGAACAATTTTTTATATGCGATCGACAACATTAAGACTGCAGAGAGGATGACTACTCACCAAAATCATCATCATCATCATTATCATTATCGGTCGACTGAGGAGCTGTCGACTCTAAGTCGTCTCCAACTGGCTCGGTCCTGGGCAGTTCACACGATGTCAACCTCGGCGAGATGCTTGTTATGGTCTATCAATTCCTGGATTTGGCTGGGAAAGGTGTCCCCTGGGCCTTCTCCCTGTGGAAGGCGTAAACGCGTAAATTTTTTTTTCCGGTTCGTCTTTCTTCCTGCGCAAAATGTGTAGTGAGATAATTGTTGGGCTAGTGCCAGTAAGATCTTAGGTTCTGTCATTTGATACTTCCTCCACACGTTTGATGTTCAACATGATTTTATAGCATGAGGTGGCAAAAGCGTTTAGTTTCGCGCCCATCTCCTTGGTGATTATACACGTTTCGCAGCCATACAGTAGAATGGATAGACAAAGTGGTCCTAAAGGGTTACAGTTTCAGGTCCAAAGGTATTGTCTCTCAATACCAGATCGTTTCGAGGCTTTATACTAAAGACCATGTGAGCGCCATCCAACCCTTAATGTCGTTGACGCTACTGGTCACCATGCATTCTAGATAGCGTAAGTCGTAAATTGTAAGTTGTAAATGACCTCATAACCGAGTGCACCTGTGAGCCGGATAGGGCCTGAAACTCTGTTAGGGTTAGCCACTGAAGCGAAGGCAAAAAAAAAATCTAAAACCATCCCAAGAATGGAAAGACTCTCACCATCAAGATTGGTCTAGGCAGAAATCATAGTCAAGCATGATTGGGCAATAATCTTGCTGGAAGGCTGAAAAAACGATTAACCATAATTCAAACCGGGCCGTTTTTGATTCCTGCGACCGGGGAGGGGATCCCCGAGGACCCCTCTATAACATCAAAACCGCTCATCTTACTGCCACTAAAACTGCACACAATAATTTACTTATCATTCTATAACTTCTTGGCATAACTTGATTGAATCAATGACGCAATATGACGTCATTTTGAAGTCATATTGTTGAATTTATTTGCAGAATCCAAATTTCCCTCAAAGTAGACATAAAGCGAAAAATTCTTAAATACTAAGGTCTCTGATAAAATCAAGGAAGTTGGCTAACACATAAATGATATTTAACAATAGCAGTGATCAGTGATCATGTCGTCATTTGTTACAAAAAGGAACACGCAGGATCCGCCATTTGGAATTATTGAAATGTATTCGATTCCACTTAAAACTAGCATATAGTTCGATGTATTTTATACAAGGAAACCAAAAATCGGCAAAATATGAGATTTCGAGAGAAATGAACACTGTTGAAAATTTAACTCAGCAACTGTCATGTGGTAATACTAAAGTCTTTTTTTTTCTTTCTCAAACTAGTCATTAAAAAGCCTGGATTTCATTAAAAGTTACAATAAATTTGATAAAATAATACCAAATTAAGTTTCATAGAATAGTTCAATCAGTAAAAAAAGAAATAAAACCTATCTTGAAGAGAAAATGCAAATTTTGAAAAACGTGGCTGTCAAATTTCGGTCGTCATGGTAACATCAATATTGACGTACACGTCACGGTGACTTTAAAATGTGCCGAGACAAATTTTAGGAAAAGTCGCTAAATGTGGTGGTCCTAGCTTGAACGATTTAGAAGTTTTTCAATTTTGAGGCGCCATTGATCAAAGGACTAGCGCCATGTGCCGACATTCCAGGAACAGCAGTAAATTGGCTGCACTGGTTGACTGTTTTCGAGCTGGAAATTGGGCTTTGAAAAACAAGCTTGTTCAGGGCATTGTAATGGTGTGGGTACATAACCGACCAGTCCACCACTTCTTGTTGTAAAATTACCAAAAGATTAACTTGCTATGTATGGAAGTGGCAGATTCTCGAAGGTGAAATCATTTTGTCGATAACCCAAGTTCCCGTCAACAAGCATGCACATGACGTTTATGAAAGACACTCCAACGTTGCCGCCTGGATTCACGACAACGCGCTGCCTAAGGCTTAAGACAAAGCGAAAACAAGTTTCTGCTCAGATATTACAAAGGAAGGCGAGGTAGTTGCGATAACAGGTAGAGTCAATGACGTTCTACCGGCATCCAAATAGGAAGAAACCGGGGAAGACAGCTGACTAGGATCCAACATACAGGGTGAACTGTTGTTAGTCTAACAGACCAACTGAAACTGTGAGACATTTGAAGTAGAAAATGAGAACACTAGTGTTTAACGCTGAACGAGAGAGGATGGCTTAAAAGAGCTTCAAGTTCAACACAACACTGTCACACCAAAGGCTGCAACGGACTTTGGCAGGACGAGTAACTGGAGTCCTGGCACATGCACAGCTGTAATTAGTGCTGACCGCAAAGGAAGACTGGTCCTCCTCGATTTGAATTATACTTCAGTGCATTAATTCCGTTTTTCTATCATATCATAATAAAAGCACTTAAAGTAGTACATTTATTGTTTGTTGATGGATATTAAAAATCAGGAGCATTAACATGGACTAAAACTAATCAGCTATGCACATTTTCTGCGTTTTCTGTTGGTATCTTTCTAGAAGATTAAATAACATAATGCTAGACAATTTATGAAGAGAAAATTTTTTTTTGCAGCAAGTGTGGGTTTTAACTGCACCTTCGAAAGCAGCCTCTGTAGTTGGACTCAAGATAACACCGATCAGTTTGACTGGACTCGGACATCGGGCTCAACACCTTCATCCTTAACTGGACCTTCTGTGGACCACACAAAAGGCACTGGTAAGTGATTATTTTGAGTGCATTTACTTTATACATGGATCGGTACTTTACCATTTTAGGTAGTGATTCTACCTAATAGATAAAACATTGACTGAACTATTTCACTCCTGTCTCCCTCTTTAAAATGAGCACTGAATCTAACTTAAATTTTATCTTTTAAATGCCATGTATCCACTTGGAAGAAAGCAAAAGAAAACAGCAAGCAGAAATGTTAGTAACAACTCTAGGTGCCGATCAGGGAGGTGTTCATTATAGAGATCTCTAAGTTATGATTTATTTGCTGTGTGCCTTGACCCCTTGAACAATGCTTGTTAAAGGTTTAAATAAAGAACTTATTGCCTTTCGCTCTTCTCATGTCGTAAAAAAGATATTGCCCTGTATGCAATGGATAATGCAATTGGTTTTCCCAATACTTCTCCACTGGATAGTGATTTATCAGTGAGTACAATACACCTATTGATGCCATTTACTCTAATGTGAAGTTACTTTTTTCCTACTTTATCCCACCCATACTCAAAGTTGATTCTGCATGGGGCTGTGCTCAGGGTAAGGTTTCAAAAGTACTTGGCCCTCAAAGTTGTTTCAATCGTGTGAAAAGAACAATACTTGTTGCTTTATTTTTGTCAAAGTTTCATTTGTTGGGGAAAATGGGGACTTGAAAATAAGAGACGTTCAAGGGCTTAATTCAAGTCCTGGGAGAGCATTTGATCCAGGACTGTCAAATTCATGAAGAATATTTCAAAACCCCTTTTGTTTAGCACTATATTTTAACTGAACTATCTTCGCTATAACAGTCTGTCACATTTATATTATTTTTGCGATCTACGAAACGCGATCTTTTGCGATCTTAAGAAACGTCACCACCTGATCAGAGTGGAATACCACAATGTTAACAAACTAGTTTGACGGTTCATTATCAAGTTTAAAGCTCTAACTACATTCTGTTGTACACTTTCAGCAAGTGGATGGTACATATACATAGAGTCATCTTTCCCAAGAAAGCCAAATGACACAGCGAAGCTTATAAGTTCAATTGTCCCCGGCACAACTGCTTATGGTGGAAAGTGTTTGTCGTTTTGGTACCACATGTATGGAACACACATCAGTACTCTTAGTGTCTATTTAAGAAGTGGTTCTCATGACACCCTTCTGTGGTCAAAGGCAGGAACGCATGGAGACAAGTGGCTTCAGGCAGTAGTCACAGTCAATAGCAGGACTCGTTTTCAGGTAAGACTTGCAATTTTTGGCCAGAAAAAAAATTCGAAAAAAAAGTCATTTACACGGTCTTGCAGTGTCAACGAATAGGCCATGGAAACAGAGAAAGAGGAGTCATAATATGCCTGTACAATTCAGTCACCGTCCACTAACCGTCACCCCCTGACGTCACAGATTTTCACAGATTTTTTTTTCTTTCGCGTTATCAGGCTTTCGGGGGGAAACAGATTAGTTTACCTCACGCGTTGTAGTGGAAGAACTGAAGCTTTCTTAAAAATTACTGTTTATTTTCTGTTCAGGTTGTATTTGAGGGAGTTCGTGGTTCGAACTTTCGAGGTGATATAGCAATCGATGACATCGTTATTAAAAATGGTTTCTGCCCAGCCTTGAAAGCTTGCTCATTTGAAGATGTTCAAATGTGCGGATGGACAAATGAAAAGAGGTAAATTGATTTACGTTGTTTGTTAGCCTGCGGTATTGTTTAAGAGTATTATTTAAGCCCCGAACCAATAGTTTTTGCTATAAAATAAAAATTTGATAGCAAAACTGAGTAGAAACGTTAACAAAGCTAATCAAAGGAGAAGCTGGGAACCTTTGTATTTTCTAATTTGAAATGCCAGCAAACAACACCATTAAAAGAAAACCACTAAAATAGCAGGAACTGACTTGCTTTTGGTCCATCTTATAGAGGTGTCCGTTTAGGGAAATTTGACGTTTTTTTTTTTTTTTCAATTATACTTTGGTTTCAAACCTGGTGTCCTTTTAATTTCCTGATAATGTTTTAGTGCTGACGAATTTGATTGGACACGCCAGAGTGGCTCGACATCAAGTTCCGGCACTGGCCCTACAAATGATCACACCTATGGAACAGCGAAAGGTTATTACATGTATATTGAAACCTCTTCTCCAAGAAGGCCAGGAGACAAGGCAATGCTATCGAGCCCAAAATATTCATCAACAAGAGGAAAATGCCTTCAGTTCTGGTACCACATGTATGGAAGCCACATAGGGACCCTAAATGTTAAGATAAAGCGCATGGTTCGAGGAAAACCTACATACATTTTGATGTGGTCTAAATCAGGCCATAATGGAAATCGCTGGTGGATTGCTCAGGTACACAAAGAAATTTTTAATGAAAGTTAAAGACAACTACAGGAATTATTTTGGTCACAGAGGTGCGTACTTCCATCATAAGCGCAATTAAAATAGCAGTTGTTTCTGAAAAAGAAACCTAGAAACGGGAAGAAGTTCACTTTTTCTTTCAACAGTCAAAGACACTATCTATAACACAATTAAAATATGAAATGCATTAGTGAAAAATAGGTATTGTTGTGGCTATAAACATGTCTTACTCTGCTCAGAAGGAAAATTACATGAATATTATTAGATCAGTAATCAAGAAAGCACTCGTATTGGGGAACCTTGTTCTACGACCAGAAACAGGTTATAAAACTGGGTTGGGTTGTTTTAGTTTGCTCTTTAACCATTTTAGGGTAAGGTCGTCATCATTGATGAACTTGTCAGGTTTCCCATGCCACATTTCATTATTATTTCAAAAGAAAGATTCAAAGGCTTCAAATTCCTATAAACTGCAGTTGGTGCTAGAACCTCCTTGAAGTTCTTTGTGCTGGCAAAATTATTGCAGCACAAAATCTTAAAACAGAATCTAACGAGAATATCATTGCCTCGATTTTGCACAGCCTCGAGTCCTTGAATTGTGTCCTTGAAATTGGAATTCCTTGAAATGTCGGTAGGGGGGTATGGGCTCATACAGGTAACTTTTAGGGCGTGAAACGTTTTTGACCGAGCAGAGTGTGTGACCCAAGGGTGAGTGGGCTGAGGGTCAATTGCACCCGACGGAGTCGGTTCGTGGGATCGCGTTTGGAGGGATGTCAAGCGATCAAGAAACGAGCGTGGCGCGTGGAAATTCGTGTTAATGTGTGAGTTAAGCCCCATTTATACGACAATCATTTTGCGGTCGTCACCCCTAAATTTTGGCACGCGGGCCGTAAATCTAGGGCACGGCCTGCGTCATTTACACGACAAAAATGAGTTCGATTTGTTTCAATGTTTATTTCGGGAAGGTACCCCTGAAAGGAAAGGCACTCTTAAAATATTGAGCCATCAGGCATTTTTACAGCAGTTCCCGAGGCCTTGACATAAAATTCCGGCCAAACGTCACCCGCACTAGGCGATCAGCAAAGGATCAGAATAATTTTTCGCGGGTTGTACAAAACATTGAAGTCGTAGTAGTAAAAAAAATAGCGGATACACGAATACAAAAAGCAATTTTATGGGTTTTAAGCTCACGAAGAAGAAAACGAAACGAAGGAAACGAAACAAGGTCACCATCTAAACATTTTTTTAAGGTACTTAAACGCCGACAATACGGCTTTTTGCAGGCTTTTTTGAGCTCCTCCGTGACTGAGACCTTTGGACACATCCTCTCTCTTTTGCACGGTTTGACATGGTTGAAGCAAGATTTACTTATGGTAGTAATATAAAACTTCAGAAAAACCCGTGGAACTTTTGAATATATTTTGCAGGAGATTTTGCGAAGATATTGCTCGTCCGGATACACCGATGCGAAAGGCCGTTACTCTAAATCGTCGACTAGCGATAAAATTGTATTATCTCGCTTTCGCATCCGAATATAGAACTATTGCAAAACTTGTTTATTTGGGTGTCTACTTCGTTTGTGTGTACTTGTGGCAAGGATATTTTTGAAGCTATAACGAGAAGAAGGGCGTAAGTGAGTTCCCATCGGTGACGGAATGCCCCGCAAAATCTGTTTTCGGCACGCGGGAAACTTTTTAGGCGGGACAGGACGACCTCGAATTGGCTGCTTTTTTTAGAGCTTGCACAATTTACATTCCTGTTTCCAATCTGGTATTGAGCATTCGCTTCCCCACTTTATTCGCTGTTTTCTTTAGAAAAAGGTGATGCTGTGCGAAACAGTGAGCGGAACATGCCACCTACGCCATTACCCCCTTGACCATAAGGATGCGTTCCCCCATAGACAATCCATCGCTTCATTGTATAAAGGGTATGACTTGCTGATGATAGCGTAAAATTCGTGGTTCGTAGGCAACAGCATGTTAAAGAATTGCACGGCGTCGAAAATGCAATTTGACGTGATTGATACGTGATGTAAATGGTATCAGGTAGCCCCTGTCTCCCCTTATAACCTTGTTGTTGGTTGAGCCAACGGAGTACTTAGGAGCGTTCTACACCATAACGACGTGCGGCACGATACAATTTGTTCACACCCCCTAATTCCGATGGGCGGTCCAGGTTAATAATACAGTTTCTCTGACAGATGGTTCATCTGATTGTAGGTCTTCTTTTTGTGCGTTTTTTTTCATCGTGGTTGTCTGTTTCATCTCTTAATTCTATGTGCACTTCACTACCACAACATGCAACTTAACATCTATCCTCTTACAAATGTCACTTAAAGAAAAGGTCGGTGCAGAATCTCCGCACAGACGACTTGCAGCACTCTCCATAGTATAAATACCAATGACTGAACAAGGTCTGTCTATTGGCTTTTCATAATTTTTAACTACTAACGTACCCAAAAGTTAAAAGTATGGGGTGTTTGATTAGAGCGTAAAACCCCTGAATTCATCAAAAACGGTATGGCTTTTGTTTGTTTACGACGGTTCGCTCTTGCCAGGGGTTGACCTCTCCTAAAATCCCAGGAAAGGGAGGGGATTGATGCTGTTCCTGTAGTTTTAATTTCTACTTTTTCATGATTTTAACATCCTCATGAATAAGACAATCACTTAAAGTACCATGGCAGAACTCGCCAAAGAATGCTTAAAACGTTTTGTCGTGTGTTCAGTTCAAGGCTTCCTTGTTCATTTCTTCGCCTTACGGCACGATTTAATGTGACATGCACTTAACACTCCGCTCGGCCAAAAAATTGCTACGCCCTAAAAGTTACCTGTACAAGCCCATACCTCACTATATAATGTCCTTGAATACTTGGTCGCCAAAAAGCATGAATACTGAGTTGTAGTGTGAAATGGCTTCTGAATTGAAAGTATCGCCTTCGGTTCGCCTGAACAAGTCAGGCTTGGTACATTGGGCTCTCACTGTAGCACTCGTTTCAACCGATTTTATTTTGGAGCAAAATTTTTAACCATCTCCTCAAAGGACATTGTAGACAAAGACTTATTTGTAACTCACTGGCCCTGGTTCTACTGCTTTTTGGAGACAAGGAATTAAACTATCGTGGCTGCCCAGAAATATCATTCTGTTGTTCAAAAACGTATCACGGAATGCAAAAATCCTGCTTGTGGGAAAGTTAATCCGGCGGCAAACAAAATGAGAACCAATGACAGTTGGCGTTCCACTGCTTGGATTCTCCAACCCTTTTTTTTCTCTAAATTTTGTTTCGGGGATCCTGGTATACTACTTAGGCGGCACATATTTCTGCAAATACAACTTATAGTTATGAAAGGGAAAAACGTCTTCCTGAAAAAAGTGGGTTTGGTAGGGACAAAGATCGGATTTGGTTGATTCCAAGTGAACTATGCTACAATGTATTTCAACTGGTGAGGCAAAACCATGAATCCTACGACAAAACTTGTAAAAATCCTCCAGGTAAAGGCACTCTTCACGATTTCTTTTATTGGAAGAAAATCCCGTAGCCTTGTGGTAGCCAAGACCCCATAGGTATTGGCGTGCAATAATGTTTACAATTTTCAGTAAAGGGTGGCGATATTCTGTTAGCTAAGTTATTAAATTACTAGCTAGCCCTGACATCAGGCGCAGATCGTGCAGGTTTACATTCTATTCGCCGGTGGTTCAACGTCTCCCAGCAACAACCAATCATTTGTTGCCAGCACGTGATCGTTCTTTTTTTCTGGAAATTGTGTTAGGGAATTAACCGCCCTCCAGCAGGCAACATAAAATTTTAGCCATTTCAAACAACGCCTGGTATTAATAGTAAATGGGTTGTGAGTGCCCTGGCCAGAAAATACTATTATTGATCAGACATTTTTTTTTACGCTAAACTCTTAAAGGGATGAATATTGTTATATCAAAGTTTCTTCTTCGACACTAATTCTCGCTGCTTGATGTCACTCACTCTTCTTGCAGGTCACAATAACATCAAGTTCTGACTACTGGCTGGTATTTGAAGGAATACGAGGGTCTGGTTATCGTGGTGACATAGCGATAGACGATGTAGAGTTACTGGATAATGCATGCCCACCTCCAGGTGGTTGTAACTTCGAGGCAGGCATGTGTACTTGGCTCAATGAGCCCAATAATGATGATTTTGATTGGCTTCGCGGGAGTGGCTCTACACCAAGTTCTTATACTGGCCCTTCCACCGATCACACAACAAACTCATTTGGTGGTAAGTAATAGAGTGAGAATTATTCTTAAAACAGTTGCTCTACATGTAGTAAGCAATCTTTGTCATTTAATCTGAGAAGGATTACTTTCTTTGGCTTCTTAGAATTTTAATTCATTCAAAGATTTTCAATCTGACCAAATACAGACAAGCTCTCCTAAATTATTCACTGCTCATTAAGCATGCAAGAATTCCGATTTGAATTTGACACTAGTAACGGAGCCGATTAACGGATTTATTTTTCAAATAATCAATTCATTAATAGAATCTTGGGGGGTACGCTAGACAAGTTTTGGCTGTAAGGCAAATACTCCTAAGATGACATTTCTTTGTGTTTAACATTTTCATTTTCCGGCAGTTGTTGTTTTCAATGCTTTAATGTCAGCTGTGTCCCTTGGGTTGCACTGTAAGTGAGACCGCGTGTTTTCATCCATTGATTATTTCACTATATCAGCTTCACTGGAGAAAACAAAGCAACTCGGAAACAAAATATATGCCATAACAAGAGTTAAAAAAGTTACGAAATATCAATACCGTAAAAAGAACGAAAATAATTACATACATCAGAAGGAGAAAGCAGACGGATACTAACGAGGTCTTATAGCTGTTAAAATTAAACACAGCTAAACACCGCCGATTTAGCTGAAGCTGAGGCCACTGGATTAGTACCTTCTCCTTGTGTGTATGGTTTTTAATCCATCCCATTTTTATTTTGCAGGCAGCTATGTGTTCATTGAGACGTCATCCCCACGTAAAGTGGGTGACAAAGCGTATCTCATCAGCCAGCCATTTGATCCAACCAACAGCACTGGTATATGCTTGAAGTTCTGGCATCATATGAAAGGAGCATCCATTGGCACTTTGAATGTCTACATTTACACCGGTAACTTCTCTTCAATGTCTCTGCTTTGGCAGAGAATGGGGAATAAAGGAAATAATTGGATGCTTGGGCAAACTCCAATCAGAAGCAGTTTAAAGTACCAGGTAAAGACAATGTGCAGGTTGTCTCTGCTGTTTTTCGTTTATTAGTTATCCAGTATACATACCAAAAGTGGCATCAAGCTAAGATTGAATTACGCAAAACTCGTTGTGGACGTAAACATAGTAATAGCTCTGATTACCTTAATTGATCTTCAAATTATTGATCTTCACATTATTTTCCCTTGTAACAAATAGATTCCATGTTGCTGTGCGTCTGTTCTGTATTAGATCACAGATGACGTCTAATTGTGGTGAAAACAAAGAAGTGGCAGATGAGCCGCAGGCGAGTGTGTCACTGATGTTTTCACCACGTTTTGACTTCTTCTGTGATGCATTGCTGACCAGCCTCATGGCAACATGGGATCTTTTGTTTGTTTGTTTGTTGTTTTTTTTTAATGAAGAGAGACGAAAAGCTACATGTGCATGTATACTTGCCTTGTACCACTTGACTGTTAGAGGATCGATTTGTACTAGTTTACGCATTTTCCAAGTTACAAACGCTACCTTTCGTTCCTGCTTCTTTTCCTCTTTAACTTACTTGTAAACAGTTTATCTGGAAGGTTTTTCAAAGCCTTCCCTTTCTTAAAGCAGAATAATCGCGAAAACATTTTCAAAACTGCGTGTTTCGATTACGCGCTATGGCTAATTTTGTACAGAATTCTCCCAGTTTAGGCATTTTCAAGTGGTCAAGAATTCTTTTTGTCTCCGTTTCTCCGCTTTTTTAATTTGTAAACAGCTTCTGCTAAACGTTTTTTGGTGGCCTTCACTTGCTAAATCCGAAAATATCTTGCAAACTCTTTCAAAACCTCGTCATATTTTTACCCAACAAAGAAAACAAGTTGCCCTGACGTTATCCATGTATCTGTTTAAAAAAAAGATTCCATGATTCCGTGCGTCTCTTGTGTAATACTAACAGTAGATCACAGATGACGTCAGATGATGGTAAAAACAAAATAATAGTAAACGAGCCGCGAGAGTGTCACTGATGATGTTTTCACCACGCACGTTATGACGTCCTCTGTGATCTATAATGACTAGACCCAGGCCACGGCAACATGGAATCTATTCATTTTATACAATGAACAGAAAGGAAAAAACGACGTGCTAGCTTCGCGCGGCTTGACTGTTGGAAAAGTTTTTTCTAGTTTAGGCATTTCCAAGTAACAAACACTCTTCTCAAATATTTTCGCCTTCTTTTTCTTACTTGTAGACAGTTTCTTTCAAAAGTTTTTGGAGACCTCTACTTGCTGCAAGTAATCGCAAAACCATTTTCGACAATGCAAGTCTCGTAGCGATGATATACGATTGGAACCGTTTATGAAATTTTGTCCACTTTAGGCATTTTCAAATCGTTAAGAACTCTTTCCGATATTGCCTCAATGAGCTGGGACATGATACTACCCTTTTCTTCGATTCCATCACGCAAACAAGGCCCTAGAGCAAGACACTCTATGTATTAATTTCTGTTTATAGATGTGTTTGGTTTTAAACAGGTTGTCTTTGAAGGAATTCGTGGAAATAGCTACACTGGGGACATTGCCCTGGATGACATTTCGTTTACTGTTGGTGCAGGCAGTTGCACTCTTCAACCGTATGATGCTCTACCACCTGGAATGACAACTGCAGCTCCTACTACTTCAACTCCAACTACTATTGGTAAGTGATGCTTATCTGTTTTACTTATGTCGACGACATGATAATGTTTTGGATATTTTCTAAAAAGAAAGAGAAAGAAGGCTGGTCTGGCCAGCCGAAATATTGTTTGAAAAACGTCTAAGTGCGCTTTATTTCTATTTCTATTTATTGAATGTTGTTAAAACAATTTGCCATATTCATCCGTCTTTTATTTATTTATTTTTTAATGAAAGAGAACTTTACCATACATAGAACTAATTTTAACAGCTGCCACATAAGTAGACATATGGGTACACTCCACTATTAACAGCGTGCTGCAAGATGAGGAAAACTGGAAAATCCAGGGAAACCACTGATAAACAGTCCAGGGCATCCAGAGTAGAGGCACTCGTTGCTGGGATAGACTACAGTCACGAAAAACAAAAAACAAAAATAAATGCGAAGGCACCCAATGAAGTGTAGGTTAAATCAGTAACAGACATACCAGGTAGACATTTTTTTAGCTACGGCGCAAGGGATGTTCTCCACCGAAGAACGCACGTATAGCAAGCATGCCTCACAAGACAAGCAACCCACAGTCTTAACGACATGTCTTGGAAGGCCTCTACTTGCACTACTTGAAGCTGACATCACCAATCCAATTCTTAAATTTATACCATGGGATATTTTTACATGCCAACAATATATAACTGATTACTTGTCAGATGCAATAATGTAATGACTAATTTCAGCAAAATTTAAAATGCTCTAAAATGTAACAGATGATCAGCTTTTCGGCCTATTCAGTATCTTCCTGGATGATTACATTTCATGAAGATAAAATACTTTTCTCTGTAGCAATTGTGGGTTTTAACTGCAACTTCGAAAGAAACCTCTGTAGCTGGACTCAAGACAACACCGATCAGTTTGATTGGACTCGGACATCGGGCTCAACACCTTCATCCTCAACTGGACCTTCTGTGGACCACACAACAGGCACTGGTAAGTGATTGTTTTCCTTGCATTTACTTTATATACCTTACTAGGCAATAAAAGAAGGCAACACTTTTTTGCCCAACAGACATTGCCTTTTGTTTCCCTCTCTAAAGTCACCTTTTAATAGAGAAGTTTCCACCTAAAAACAAAGAAAAACTTAGAGAAAACGGCTGAAGAAATGTTAGAAACAACTGTTTGCGGGTGTGCAATTTCCAGAGATCTCTAAGTCATGTTTCATTTGCTGTGTACCCTGACCTCTTGTAGCAATCCTTCTCAAAGGTTTTAAAAATCTTGATACCTTTCACTCTTCTCTTGTGCTACATTTGTGAGTAAAATTATTTGTATTTGTAAAAAGATACATGAGTACAATATAGCCCCTTATTAATGCGTTTTCCTTTAATGTAAAGTTACTAGCTAGTTTTCTGATCTCTTTCTTCCATACTCAAAGATTGTTCTGCCTGGGGCTGTAGTCAGGGTAAGGTTTCAAAAGTAGTTGGCTCCCAAAGTTGTTTCAATCGTGTGAAAGGCACAATATTACTCAAGGTTTTATTGTTGTCCATGTTTAGATTGTTAGAGAAAATACGGACTTGAAAACTTTACTTCTTCTTCTTCCATGAAATCACACATCCTTCTTTCTACAGTGAAGTTAAAGAGCTTAATTCAAGTCAGGTTAATTAATTCTTGATAGTTAAAATAAGAACCTATTTCTTAGCACCGTATTTTTGCTATAACAGTCTGTCACGTTTATATTATATATTTTGTGTTGTTGTCCCGGAGTAGTCAATCGATAAAAATCGGTATCGATAAAAATCGATAGCAACCAAGTGATTTTTATCGATTGATAACGGAAATCGATGAAAATCGATAAACTAAATTGCTGTGTCAAATCGATATTATCGATTTTTCATGATTTTAACGATTTATAACGGTAAGTCCGACATTGTTGTTTTGTTTTTTGGCATCAGTTAAATAGTACAGCTAAGAAAACACATCCACGAGTAACAACTGATCAACAAACATGAAAAGAAGAAATGTGGAAATTATTACAGACACAAGATTCTCTCTAAAACCGTGACGCTTTTGAACACAATGGCAGAAACTGTTCGACTTAATTACATTCACAGTTCTCGTAGGCAAGTACCACGAGAAATACAACCTTAGATAAACGATTTCCAAGCCTGAATTTCAGACATCCTCTAGAGTTGAAGGGATGCCCGGAATTCAGACTAAATGATTTATCTGGATACCTTTTCACCGTTTTCCGTTAACAATCAATAAAATCATTTGATCGCTAACGATTTTTATCGATTTCAATTTTTATCTATTGGCTTCTCCGGGAAGTACCTACATGGTGACCTGAGGTTATTTTGAAAGGGCGGCAGATCTAAATCATGAAAAACTGGGAAAAATAAAAAAAACCTGGCCAAAGTCGGCCATCCGAAGAAGACCTTAAAGCGGGTTTTAAAGAAAAGATGAGGTTTTTTAAAAAAGGATTTTTTTAAAAAAGTGATATTAAATTGTTTGATCCTTCGACTCTCAATTGCAACTCAATTGTCAACAAATTCGCTGTTTGCATGAAATCAGTTTTCTATTTTTGGATGAACAGAAGAACAGAATGATGTATCTTCCGATAAAAATCGATGGAATGGGTAAAATCTAGATGAATCGATAAACGAACCGAGTGTGTCATCGATTTCTACCGATTGGTCGATAAAATCGATATCAATCAAATCAGATTTACCGATTTTTATCGATTTACAAATCGACACCGATCTTCATCGATTGACTACTCCGGGTGTTGTCCACGCTTTCAACTTAAAGAAACGACAGCACCTGATCAGAGTGAAAAACGACCATGATAACAAAACTGTGTAACAGTGTTTGATTAACTTTAAGGCTCTAACTACATTCTGTTGTACACTGTAAGCAAATGGATGGTACATGTACATTGAGTCATCTTCTCCGAGAAAGCTAAATGACACAGCGAAGCTTATAAGTTCAATTGTCCCCGGCACAACTGCTCACAGTGGAAAGTGTTTGTCGTTTTGGTATCACATGTATGGTGCACACATCAGTACTCTTAGTGTGTATCTAAGGAATGGTTCTCATGACACCCTGCTATGGTCAAAGGCTGGGACGCATGGGGATAAGTGGATTCAGGCGGTAGTCACAGTTAATAGCAGCACTCATTTTCAGGTAAAACATGCAATTTTTTGCAAGAAAAAATCAACAAAAAAGAAATCTTGACAAGTTCTTAATTGAAACAAATCATTTACACGGAATTGCCATGGTTGACCAGGTGACTTTGACAGTGGACTATCGTCACCATCACCTCACTGTTACCCTCTGAAGTCAGAGATTTTCTTCCGTTGCGCGTTCTCAGGCTTTGAGTAGGAAACAAATTAGTTGTTAGATGTCACATGACCTTACACGCTGTTGTGGAAAAATCGAAGCTTTCTTAAAGAATACTGTTTACTTTCCCTTCAGGTTGTATTTGAAGGAGTTCGTGGTAGGAGCTTTCGAGGTGATATAGCAATTGATGACATCGTTATTAAAAATGGTTTCTGCCTTTGCTCATTTGAAGATGTTCAAATGTGCGGATGGACAAATGAAAAGAGGTAAATTGATAAATGTTGTTTGTGCTAGCCTGAGGTACTGTTTAACAGTATTATTTAATGAAAATGAGGAAATGATCGTCGCAGTGAACGCAATTTATGCAATTGCGTAAAGAAGCCTGAAAAAAGTCCAGGACTTCAACGGGGTTTGAACCCGTGACTCGCGATTACCGGGGCGATGCCCTGCCAACTGAGCTATGAAGCCACTGACGTTGGGAGCAGGTCAATTGTGGGTTCATATGTTCCCGTGAAAGAAATTTGACCTGCTCCCAATGTCAGCGGCTTCATAGCTCAGTTGGTAGAGCATCCCACCGGTAATAACGAGGTCAGGGGTTCAAACCCCGTTGAACTCCTGGATTTTTTTCAGGCTTCTTTACGCAATTGCATAAATTGCGTTCACTGCGACGATCATTTCTTCATTTTCATTTCATTTCCGCAGTTCATATATGATTTATTTCATATATCATATGCAAGCTCCGAACTAGTAGTTGTTGATACAAAAGCTAAAATGTTTCCAAAAATAAGCAGAAATGTTATCTAGACTGATCACAGGAGCAGCTGGGATGCTTTGAAAGGCCATCAAACAAAATTATAAGCAAAAAACGACTAAAAAGGCAGGAAGTGTCTTAGTTTTGGTCCGTGTTTTAAGGGCCAGTGTCTGTTTACGGGAATTTGACTTTTTTCAGTTATGGCTGAATTTCTTACTTTCCTTTTAAACCTGGTATCCTTTTCTTGGTAATGTTTTAGTGCTGATGACTTTGATTGGACACGCCAGAGTGGCTCGACATCAAGTTCTGGCACTGGTCCCGCAAATGATCACAGCTACGGAACAGCGAAAGGTTATTACATGTACATTGAAACCTCTTCTCCAAGAAGACCAGGAGACAAGGCAATGCTGATGAGCCCCAAATATTCATCAACAAGAGGAAAATGCCTTCAGTTCTGGTATCACATGTATGGAAGCCACACAGGGACTCTAAATGTTCAAATAAAGCGCATGGTTGGAGGAAAACCTACATATATTTTGATGTGGTCTAAATCAGGCGATAATGGAAATCGCTGGTGGATTGCTCAGGTACGCAAAGAAATGTTTGATGAAAGTTATAGACACCAACAAAAATGATTAATTTCTCATAGAGGTGCTTACTTCCATTATAAGAGCAAAGCATACCAATATTAAAATGGTAAACAGTGGTTTCTGTAAAAGAATACCAACAACGAAAGAAGTTCATTTTTTTCCCCGACAGTCAAAGACATCTATAACACAATTAAAACGTGAAAGACGTTTTTAACAGATAGGTATCGTTGTTGCTATAAACAGTTTTACTCTGCTCAGAGGGACAATTATATGAATATTATCAGATCAGTAATCAAGAAAGCATTCGTTTGGCGGAACCGGTGTTCTTCGACAAGTAAAAGGTCCAAAACATTTGGGTGTTTTAGGGTTGCCATATTAGGGTGGTTCATGGCTGGTTTATTCTTGCTTTTTAACTATTGCAGGGTAAGGTGTTCATCGTTGATGCATGCCATATTTCTTGAAAGTACCTGAAATCCTTTGAATTTCAAAATAAAGATTCAAAGCCTTAACATCGCCAGAAATTTCAAATCGACATTCTCAGTGAGAGGCGACACTGAGAAAAGATCGAAAATCGAAAAAAAATTGTCCTAGAGGCATATATAAGAGTTCGCCTACTTCGCATCAATTCCATTAGTACCTTTGTTAAACTAAATGAATCTGCATTTATACGTACCTTGCAAGTTTTATCGGTTTCGGTTTTAAGGTAAAGAGATTTGCAAATTGACTGTAAAGGAATTGTGTGGCTGTCGGCGATAAAACGCCGAAACATAGCCCAGTTAAAGTGCTCAAGTTCGCGTCCAAATTCGTCGGGTATAACCACTTTGCATCGGTTCCGCAAGTTAAAGAGGCTTGACTTTCAGGTCCAGCTACATTTTGCACTTCCCGATGGAAATTTCTTTCGGTTTTTGACTTTGAAAACAACGTAAATTTGAGTATGGACTCGATGGCGAAAAAAATTTCCTGATATTTGCTTTTCAATATGTCCGCGAAAAATCGTCCGAGTTTCATGCAAAGCCTCTCGTTCGAGAGATAATTTCTTGCATTTTGAACACGTTTCAAAATAATTGACAGCATATTCGTTCAGCGGTTCCTTGTTTACTGTAAATACGGCCATGTTTGTGTATCGTAACAATGAGCCCGTACTCGGTCGGATCTAACAGCGGCTTACACCATTAAAGAAACAAGTTTATAGAATTAGCACGACCTCTACTGTTTTCCTGAGACAAGGAATTAAATTTAACATGGCTGCTCATAAATATCATTCTGTTGTTCAAAAACTTATTTCGGAATACAAAAATCCTGGTGGGGAAAACTAATCCGGCAGCAAACAAAATGAGAACTAATGATAGTTGCCGTTCTACGCCTTAGAGTCTGCTTGCCCATGGATTCTCCAACCTTTTTCTTTTTCTCTAAATTTTGTTTCAGGGATCCTGGTTTACCACTTAGGCGGCACATTTTTCTTGAAAGACAACTTATAGTTATGAAGGGGAATGACATTCTTCCTCAGTGAAAAAAGTGGGTTTTGGATAGTTCCTTTGGTTGATTCCAAGTAAACTCTGCTACAACATGTGTTACAACTGGTCCGGCTTATCCATGAACCCTACGACAAACCCTGTAAAAACCGTCCGGTTAATGACACCTTTTGCAATTTTCCTAAAGGAAAAATATCCTGTAGGCTTGTGGTAGCCAAGACCTATTGGTATTATAATTTTTACAATGTCTTCAGAGTGGCGATATTTGGTTAGCTACGTTATTACTAGCTAGCCCTGACATTAGGCGCAGATTGTGCAGGTTTATATTCTGTTGGTGGTTCAACGTCAAATGATCAGTTTTTTGAAAATTGTGGAAAAGAATTAACGGCCCGCAGACATAAAATTTTAGTCATTTGAAACAACGACGTCCGGTATCAATAGTAAATGGGTTGTGAGTGCCCTGACGGAAAATAGCTATTAAACAGACGTTTTGTACGTAAAACTCTTAAAAGTGTGAATAGTATTGTATCAGAATTTTTCTTCGCCACTGAAAATTCTCACTGCTTGATGTCACTCACTCTTCTTGCAGGTTACAATAATATCAAGTTCTGACTATTGGCTGGTATTTGAAGGAGTACGAGGGTCCGGTTATCGTGGTGACATAGCGATAGACGATGTAGAGTTACTGGATAATGCATGCCCACATCCAGCTGATTGTAACTTTGAGAAAGGCATGTGTACTTGGCTCAATGTGCCTTATAATGATGATTTTGATTGGCTTCGCGGGAGTGGCTCCACACCAAGTTCTTACACTGGCCCTTCCACTGATCACACAACAAGCACATTGGCTGGTAAGTAATAGAATGAGAATTATTTTTAAAACAGTTGCTTTACATGTAGTAACCAATCCTTTTCATTTAATTTGAGAAGGATTACTTTCCTTGGATATTTTCCCTAGATTTCACCAACAGATATTTTTTCCATTCTCGTGAATGGCATTTGATGTACGACATTGCAATTCAGCTGGGTTCACAACATGTTCTGCGCCAAGCAGTACATTTTTAAGGAAAATACTCTTAAGATGACAATTCTTTGTGCTCAACATTTTCCGTTAATAGCGCTGCGCGCAGTTATTATTTATGGACCCAAATTGAAATTCACATTAGCGAATTCCCCACTTTTATCTGACTTTTGTTATTAAAATGTCATGTTTGTCTGTCTTTTGTCATTAAAATGAGAAAAATGACAAAAAAGCTCAGACAAAAATTGCAAATTTTATCACTTTGACGTCATTGGTGCACTACGCTATAATTGTCATTTTGCACGTTCTAACGTCAGATATCTCCTGTGGGCTGCACCATAATTGAGACTGTGCTATTTCGTCCATTGCTTATTTCATTTTATCAGCTTCACCGGAGAAAACAAAGCAACTCGGAAAACAAAATATATGCCATAACAAGAGTTTAAAAAAAGGTTACGAAATATCAATAATGACGGTAAAAAGAATTAAAAGAAGGAAAATGGCTACATACTGTATTTATTCGATTAACCGCCCTGGGCGCTTGTTCGAGGTGGGCGCTTATTAAATTTTCAACATTTTCAGCAAGTGTAGTATGTTTATTGCAACAAAACAATAAATGGTGATAACAAAACGCGAAGATGCAAGGTTTCTGTAAAATACTCTGAAGAAAACTCCGTCTTCTGGAAGTCTCTTATTAGTACTTTTTCAATTCGTTTTCTGCCTTTAGGGTGGGTGCTTATTCGAGGTGGGCGCTAATTCGAAGTTGGGCGCTTATTCCAATAAATACGGTACATCAGGAGGAGAAAGGAGACGGATACTAACGAGGTCTTCTAGTTGCTAAAATTTCGCACTTCCGATTTAGCTGAAGCTGAGGCCGCTGGATTAGTACCTTCTCCTGGTGTGTAAGATTTTTACTCCATCCCATTTTCATTTTGCAGGCAGCTATGTGTTCATTGAGACATCATCCCCACGTAAAGTGGGTGACAAAGCATATCTCATCAGCCAGTCATTTGATCCAACCAACAGCACTGGTATATGCTTGAAGTTCTGGCATCATATGAAAGGAGCATCCATTGGCACTTTGAATGTCTATATTTACACCGGTAACTTCTTTTCAATGTCTCTGCTTTGGCAGAGAAAGGGGAATAAAGGAAATAATTGGATGCTTGGGCAAACTCCAATCAGAAGCAATTTAATGTACCAGGTAAAGACAATGTGCCTTCAGGTCTTCTATGTTGTTTTTTCTTTATTAGTCATCCAGTATCCACATCAAAGATGGCATCAAATTAAGAGTGGATTACGCAGAATTCGTTGTGGACATAATAGCAGCTCTGAATACCTGCATTGTTTTAACCAGATCTTCACATCATTGTCCCTTTTAACAACCAGATTCCATGTTGCTGTGCGTCTGTTCTGAATTGGATCACAGATGTCGTCTAATTGCGGTAAAAACAAAGAAGTGGTACATGAGCTGCAGGCGAGTGTGTCACTGATGTTTCACCACGTATTGACGTCTTCTGTGATCTATTACAGACCAAGCTCATGGCAACATGGAATCTATTAGTATTGTACAGTGAAGAGAGAGCAAGAAGCTACATATATATATATATATATATATATANGTCTTCTATGTTGTTTTTTCTTTATTAGTCATCCAGTATCCACATCAAAGATGGCATCAAATTAAGAGTGGATTACGCAGAATTCGTTGTGGACATAATAGCAGCTCTGAATACCTGCATTGTTTTAACCAGATCTTCACATCATTGTCCCTTTTAACAACCAGATTCCATGTTGCTGTGCGTCTGTTCTGAATTGGATCACAGATGTCGTCTAATTGCGGTAAAAACAAAGAAGTGGTACATGAGCTGCAGGCGAGTGTGTCACTGATGTTTCACCACGTATTGACGTCTTCTGTGATCTATTACAGACCAAGCTCATGGCAACATGGAATCTATTAGTATTGTACAGTGAAGAGAGAGCAAGAAGCTACATATATATATATATATATATATATACCTGCCTCGTACCACGTGACTGTTCGAGGATCGATTTGTGCTACTTTACAAGTTACAAAAGCTACTTTTCGTCCCTCCTTCTTCTTTTCTTCTTTATCTTACTTACATACAGTTTATCCGCAAATTTTTCAACGCCTTTTCCCGAGAACAGAATAATCGCGAAAACTTTTCCAAATTTGCGTGTCTCGATGACAAGCTATGGCAAATTTTTTAAAGAATTCTTCCAAATGAGGCATTTCCAAGTGGTCAAGAAGACTTATTGTCTCGGTTTCTCCACTTTTCTTATTTGTAAACAGTTTCCGCTAAACTTTTTTTCGTGGCCTTCACTTGCTAAATCCGAAAATGTCTTTCAACCTCTTTCAAAACCGCGTCATATTGAACACAACAAAGAAAACAAGTTGCCGTGCGTTATACATGTATCTGTTTGTTTAATAAAAAGATTCCATGATTCCGTGGGTCCCTTGTGTAATACAGTAGATCACAGATGTCGTCAAGTGATAGTAAAAACCAAACAGTGGCACACGAGCCGCGAGTGTGTCACCCATATTTTTTTCCCCACGCACGTTATGACGTCTTCTGTGATCTATTAATGACCAGACCCACGGCAACATGGAATCTATTCGTTTTATACAATGAACAGAAAGGAAAAAAACGACGTGCTAACGTCGCGCCGCTTGACTGTTAAGTTGGAGGATTTTTTTTTCCCAGTTTAGGTATTTCCAAGCCACCAACGCTTCTCAGATATTTTCGGTTTCTTTATCTTACTTGTAGACAGTTTCTTTCAAAAGGTTTCTAAGACCTCTACTTGCTGAAAGCAATCGCAAAATCATTTTCAAAACTACAAGTCTCTCGTAGCGATGATAAATGATTGCAACTGTTGAGGAAATTTCGACCACTTTAGAAATGTTCAAATCGTCAAGAACTCTTTAATTCCGTCCTTGTTTCACCGTTTTTCCGAAATAATCTCGCAAACATTTTTTAAAACCGCGCGCCATTATGGATGAAACAAAGAAAACGGGTCTTCCTTCACGTGTACTCTATACCTAATAGATCGAATGCATCCATTGTATAAATTCTAATGATCATGGGCAACGACCCATCACACCGCATGTAGCACTGACTAAATTGTATAAAAGGTGATTGATGAAGCATATTGTCTCAATGAGCCCGGACATGATGGTATGCGTTTCTTTGATTCCATCACAAAAACAAGGTCCTAGGGCAAGACACTCTATGTATTAATATCTGTTTATAGATGTGTCTGGTTTTAAACAGGTTGTCTTTGAAGGAATTCGTGGAAATAGCTATACTGGGGACATTGCCCTGGATGACATATCATTCACTGTTGGCGCAGGCAGTTGCACTCTTCAACCGTATGATGCTCTACCACCTGGAATGACAACTGCAGCTCCTACAACTTTAACTCCAACTACTATAGGTAAGTCGCTTTTCTCGGTTTTACTTATGTTGATGACATGATATTGTTTTTGATATTTTCTAAAAAGGAAGCTGGGCTGGCCAGCCGAAATATCGTTTGAAAACTTTTAAGCACGCTTTCTATTTCTGTTTATTGAATTTTGTTAAAACAATTTGCCATATTTATCAGACTTTTATTTATTTATTTATTTATTTATTTATTTATTTATGAATGAATGAGCGAAAAATTTACCATACATAGAACAAATCGCTCCCAAATACGAAAGTACCCAATGAAGTGAAGGATAGATCAGTGACAGACATACCGGGTAGACATTTTTCTAACTACGGCGGAAAGGATGCTGTCAACTGAAGTACGCACGTAAAGCAAGCATGCCTCACAAGACAAGCAACCCATAGTCTTAACGACATGTCTTGGCTGAAGGCCTTTACTTGCACTACTAGTAGCTGACATCACCAATCCAATTCTTAAACTGATATTAGGGATATTTTTACATAACAACAATAGCTGTGGTCACATTACGGACTTTTACCTAGGTAAAACCGATTTCCCTAGGGCAAATTCATCAAAAAATCTCCCGAGGTAAATTTATCTCGGGTTTTTTTTACCTAGGTAAAAAATTCTGGGAAGGTCACACTACCGGCTCCCAAGGTTTTCACGCACAGTCGGATTCTGGAGTGTAAGTTCAAGAAGGAAAGATGTGCAGGGATCTAGCCGATCAAAGAGACCTTTTTTTTTTATCTCGCTGTTATTTCTTAGGCCAATTCAACGTGCAGGGTGAAGACAGGCGAAGACGTACACGACTCGTGCCCCAAAAATTTCTTTTAGCACGTGAGCTATGTCCGGTTCTGTCATCAAGGCCTTCGCCGATGAGCATCTATTGTCTAGCAACCTTGGTATTTCATTTTCCCCTAGCTATCGCTTTGGGGTAGCTTTCAAGGGAAACTCTATTGTTCTCGAGACATATCCAAGCCCCAGACGATAAAATTTCCCGGAGGTAAATTACCTAGGGAAAAATCGGTCACACTTAAAAATTCAAGTTTCCGTACGTAAACTGTCAACAAGTCGAGTTTACCTAGGTAAAAAGTCTGTAGTGTAACCATAGCTAATATCTATCTATTGCTGTCAGATGCAATTATGTAATGACTAATTTCAGGGGAATAGTCTTGGAGGAAGTCAGGAAAATTTAAAATGCTCTAAAATGTAACATATGATCAGCTTTTCTGCACATTCAGTATCTTTCTGGATGATTACAATTCGTGAAGATAAAAAACTTTTCTTTGTAGCAATTGTGGGTTTTAACTGCACCTTCGAAAGAAATCTCTGTAGCTGGACTCAAGACAACACCGATCAGTTTGATTGGACTCGGACATCGGGCTCAACACCTTCATCCTCAACTGGACCTTCTGTGGACCACACAACAGGCACTGGTAAGTGATTGTTTTCAGTGCATTTACTTTATAGATGGGTCGGTACTTTTACTACCTTAAAGGCAGTAAGAAAAAAGGCAACATTTTTTTTGCACAACAGACATTGCCTTTTGTTTCCTCTGTAAGGTCACTTTTTAATAGCGAGGTTTCCACCTGAAAAAAAAATAATAAAAAAAATAAAGAAAACAGCTGAAGAAATGTTAGAAACAACTATAAGTGTGGGGAGGTGTCCAATTTCCAGAGATCTCTAAGTTATGTTATATTTGCTGTGTACCCTGACCTCTTGTAGCAATCCTTCTTAAAGGTTTTTTAAAAAAATCGTGATACCTTTCACTCTTCTCTTGTGCTACATTTGTGAGTAAAATTACTTGTAAATGTAAAAAGATACATGAGTACAATATAGTCCCTTATTGATGCGTTTCCGTTTAATGGAGAGTTACTAGCTTGTTTTCTGATCTTTTCCTCCCATACTCAAAGTTGATTCTGCATTACCTGCTCCCAAAGTTGTTTCAATCGTGTGAAAGGCACGATATATGTTGAGGTTTATTTTTGTCCAGGTTTAAATTGCTAGGGAAAATAAGGACTTGAAAACTTTACTTCTTTTTCTTCTTCCATGAAACCACACCTCCTTCCTTCTACAGGGACGTTCAGGAGCTTAATTCAAATCCTTAATTCATGATAGTTGAAATAAGAACCTATTGCGTAGCACTGTATTTTAACTGTAAGGACTTGAAAACCTTACTTCTTTTTCTTCTTCCATGAAACCACACCTCCTTCCTTCTACAGGGACGTTCAAGAGCTTAATTCAAATCCTTAATTCATGATAGTTGAAATAAGAACCTATTGCTTAGCACTGTATTTTAACTGTACTGTCTTTGCTTTAACAGTCTGTCACATTTATAATTTATATATATTTTTTGTTGTCCACGCTTTTAACTTTAAGAAACGACAGCACCTTATCAGAGTGGTATACCACTATGATAACCAAATTCTTTTGCGGTGCTGGATGATCTTTACTGCTCTAACAACATTCTGTTGTACACTTTCAGCAAATGGATCGTACATATACATTGAGTCATCTTTCCCAAGAAAGCTAAATGACACAGCGAAGCTTATAAGTTCAATTGTCCCCGGCACAACTGCTTATGGTGGAAAGTGTTTGTCGTTTTGGTATCACATGTATGGTGCACACATCAGTACTCTTAGTGTGTATCTAAGGAATGGTTCTCATGACACCCTCCTGTGGTCAAAGGCAGGGACTCATGGAAATAAGTGGCTTGAGGCAGTAGTTACAGTTAATAGCAGCACTAATTTTCAGGTAAAACTTGCAATTTTCAATTTTTGGCAAAAAAAGGAAACAACAAATATTAATAAAATGAAATCAAGTTTCTAATTGAAATAGTTTCATTTACACGGACTTGCAGTGCCATGGAATTGACCATGTTACATTAAACGCCTTGTGACCTGTCCCGAAGAAAACAGAGAAAACGGAGTCATAGTATTCATGCATAAATCAATAGTTGACCTGGTCACTTTGACAGTGGACTATCGTTACTGTCACCTCACTTATAGCCTCTGACGTCAGAGATTTTCTTTTGTTGCGCGTTCTGAGGCTTTTGGTAGCAGGCAAATTAGTTTTTAGATGTCACATGACCTTCACGCTGTCGTGGAAAAATCGAAGCTTTCTTAAAGAATACTGTTTACTTTCCCTTCAGGTTGTATTTCTTCCTCAAGCACCATCCTCGAAAGCTCCACTATATCGTTAACTACTGTAGCAATAATTTTTACCAAAGACGGCAGCCTTGAAAGCTTGCTCATTTGAAGATGTTCAAATGTGCGGATGGACAAATGAAAAAAGGTTAATTGATTAATGTTGTTTGTGCTAGCTTGGGGTACTGTTTAAGAGTATTATTTAATATTATCGCGCAAGCTCCGAACCAGTAGTTTTTGATACAAAAGTGAAATTCTTTAGCAAAAATGAACAGATTGCTGAATTGTTACCCAGACTGATGAAAGGAGTAGCTGGGATGCTTTGAAAGGCAAGCAAACAAAACTATAAGCAGAAAGCGACAAAAATGGCGTAGGAACTTACTTAGTTTTGCTCTGTGTTATAAAGATGTCCGTTTATGGCTGAATTTGTTACTTTCCTTTTAAACCTTGTATCCGCTTCTTGTTAATGTTTTAGTGCTGATGACTTTGATTGGACACGCCAGAGTGGCTCCACTTCAAGTTCCGGCACTGGCCCTACAAATGATCACACCTATGGAACAGCGAAAGGTTATTACATGTATATTGAAACCTCATTTCCAAGAAAGCCAGGAGACAAGGCAATTCTGATGAGCCCCAAATATCCATCAACAAAAGGAAAATGCCTTCAGTTCTGGTACCACATGTATGGAAGCCACATAGGGACCCTCAATGTTCGAATAAAGCGCATGGTTCGAGGAAAACCCACATCCTTTTTGATGTGGTCTATATCAGACGAAAATGGAAATCACTGGTGGATTGCTCAGGTACACAAAGATATCTTGAAAGTTAAAGACAACAACAGAAATGATTTTGTCACGGATGTGGTTACGTCCATTTTAAGAGCAAAGCATACCAACATTAATAAATAGCAGTGGTTTCTGTAAAAGAATACTAGAAACGGGAGAAGCTCACTTTTTTCCCGACAGTCAAAGACATCTATAACACAATTGAAACATGAAAGGCGTTATTTATTATAAGTATTGTTGTGGCTATAAATATGTTTTACTCTTTACTCAGAAGGAAAATTACATGAATATTGTTAAATGAGAAATCGAACAAGCATTCTTAAGCGGAATCCTGTTCTACGACCGGAAACAGGTCACAAAAATTTGGGCGTATTAGGGTTGCCATAATAGGATGGTCCATGGCTGGTTTTAGTTTGCTCTTGAACTATTGTAGCGTAAGGTCTTCATCATTGATGATGATGTCTTGAAAGTACCTGAATTCCCTTGAATTTCAAATTGAAGATTCATAAGCCTGAAAAAAATTCCTATTCAGTTGGTCCCAGGACCTCGTTGAAATTCTTTGCTCAGTTTATTTAACCCAAATTTTTCAAGAGATTAATATGACGTTAAGTGTCGCTGGTAGAAATATTGCAGCACACAATTATAAAATATAGTTGCCTTCATTTTGCCCAGCCTGGAGTCCTTGAATTGTGTCCTTGAAACCGAAAGTCCTTGAAATGTCCTGGAATTCTTTTTCGCCAAAAGGCATGAATACTGATTTGTAGTATGGAATGGCCCTGTTTAACAACACGACATTCACGTAAGAATTAATAAACAGTAGACACTCTCGCCTTTGATTCACCTGGACAAGTATGGAGGTGGTGGTATGGCTTGGTACATTGGGCTGTCACTGTAGCACCCGTTTCAATCGATTTTATTTTGGGGCAGAACTTTTAACCATCTCCTCAAAGGACATTTTAGGCAAAGATTTATCTTTAACTCACTGCCCCTTTTTCTACTGTTTTTCTAAGACAAGGTTGTTGGAAATGAATCAAATTTAATATGGCTGTCCTGCATAGATTTCATTCTGTTGTTTCAGAAAACCTTGTGACCCCGGGTTTCAAAAATCTTGCTTGTGGGGATAGCTAATTCAGCGACAAACAAAATGAGGATCAATGACAGTTACGTTACACCCCTCAGAGACTGCATGGATTCTCCAACCTTTTGCTCTTAATTTTGCATTAGAGCTCCTGGTATAATTATAATATTAGGCGGCACATTTTTTCCGTAAATACGACTTATAGTTGTGGAGGGGAAAAAATTCTTCCTGAAAATCTCGAGTGGGATTTCGTAGGGAGAAAGATCGTCGCTTTGTTTGATTGTAAGTTAACGCTGCTGCAAGTCAGGGCGAGTTGCAACTGGTGCGGCTAGTACATCAAACCCCACGAAAAACCCTGTAAAAATCATCCGGTTGCAGCACCTTTTACAATTTTTTTACCTTGGGAAAAATTCCTGTAGCCTTGTGGCAGCCAAACGCTTTTTAGTCATTGACGTGCAATGATTCTGAAATTTTCCGTGGTGGGTGGTCATTTTCGGTTAACTAAATTACTACTAGCTGTTCCAGACAGAAGGCGCGAATTGTGTAGGATAACATTCCATTTACCAGCGGTTCTAATTCTCCCAACCACAACCAAATCTTTTTTTCACCACGTTATAAGTTTTTTGGAAAACTGTGCAAGGGAGTGAACGGGCCCACCAGACAACATAATATTTCAGCTTTTGTAAAAACGTTTGGTATCAACGGCGAATGGGTGGATAATATGCCAAAGAAGTAAGGGCAAATAAGTATTAGACAGGTATTCTGTACGTAAGTTCGTATCTGCGGTAAAAAGGATTATGCCAAAGTTTATTCTTCACCGTAATTCTAATTTTTTATGTCACTTCCTCTTCTTGCAGGTGACAATCACATCAAATTCTGATTATTGGCTGGTATTTGAAGGAGTACGAGGGTCCGGTTATCGAGGTGACATAGCGATAGACGATGTAGAGTTACTGGATAATGCATGCCCACCTCCAGGTGATTGTAACTTCGAGGCAGGCATGTGTACTTGGCTCAATGTGCCTAATAATGATGATTTTGATTGGCTTCGCGGGAGTGGCTCCACACCAAGTTCTTATACTGGCCCTTCCACCGATCACACAACAAACTCAACTGGTGGTAAGTATTAAAGTGATAATTTTTTTTTAAAACAGTTGCTTTACATGAAGTAAGCAATCCTTTTCATTTAATCTGGGACTGCTTAGTTTACTTGGCCATTTTTCCTAGATTTCACCAACAGATATTTTTTCCATTCTCGTGAATGGTCTTTGATGTGCGACATTGTAATTCAGCTGGGTTCAAAACATGTTTCGCGCCAAGCGTACATCTTTATGGCAAATACTCTTAAGATGACATTTCTTTGTGCTCAACATTTTTGGCAATTGTCGTTTTGTACGCTTTTATGTCAGCTGACTTCCCTGGGCTGCACTATAATTGCCGGAGGCTGCGTTATTTCATTCATTGATTATTTCATTTTATCAGCTTCACAGGGGAAAACAAAGAAACTCGGAAAACAAAATATATGCCATGACGAGAGTTAAAAAGGTTACGAAATATCAATATTGACCGTAAAAAGAACGAAAATAACTACATACATCAGAAGGAGAAAGCAGACGGATGCTAACGAGGTCTTATAGCTGCTAAAATTAAACACAGCTAAACACTGCCGATTTAGCTGAAGCTGAGGCCACTGGATTAGTACCTTCTCCTTGTGTGTATGTTTTTAATCCACCCCATTTTCATTTTGCAGGCAGCTATGTGTTCATTGAGACGTCATTCCCACGTAAAGTGGGTGACAAAGCGTACCTCATCAGCCAGCCATTTGATCCAACCAACAGCACTGGTATATGCTTGAAGTTCTGGCATCATATGAAAGGAGCATCCATTGGCACTTTGAATGTCTATATTTACACCGGTAACTTCTCTTCAATGTATCTGCTTTGGCAGAGGAAAGGAAATAAAGGAAACAATTGGATGCTTGGACAAACTCCAATCAGGAGCACTGTAACGTACCAGGTAAAGATCATGTGCCCTCAGCGGGGTTTTGACATTGCTGTTGTTGTTGTTGTTTTAGTTAATCAGTCCAGACCAAAGGAGACATCACGTTCAGAAACAGGGTTCAGAGGAGATGTGTTTGTCGTCAGAACATCAAAACCCGTTTAAAACCTCTGAAAAAATTGGTTATTTTGATCGCGTTAAAGTTTCGTTACACATTCTATAGACCGCAAACCAAGAGACTGAGGGCTCGCAAGATCGGCTTACAGTCAAATTGTTCTTCAAAGCGAACGAATGTGTCATCATTATGTTCTACACTCACATCATTTAACACACATGAATTAGCTAATAACAGTCCCTTTTAGAATGGGCCAATTGATCAGCTTTAAATTCATTGTTTGAATAACACAAAAGCTGTCAAAGCATCAAAGCTGTCACAAATTAAAATGAAACGAGCGAAACGTTCTGTAAATTTAATGCAGAAGAAACGTATTTTTTACGTCCAAAAATCAGTTTCTATAGGTATAAAGTTCTTTTAAATCCAGCCGAATTAGGGCCAACGAAAATCTGGACGCCATTAACATGAAAATTTGAAAACAAAGTGCCTTAGTTTCGTATCTAAAAGCGCCCACTGAACCTGAATTTAACTTGAAGATTCTATAAAATTCGCCGACGTCTTTGCAGATGAGTGATGCGTGTTTTTAACTAATATTATGAGTTATGAAACAAACTCAAAAGAATAGGTGAAGTTTTTCTTGAAAATGTTTCATAGGAAACTAAGAACTCAGTAAAACTGGACGACCACGTGGCAAAATTCAAATTCATCTCAAATCGGTGTGCATTTTGATAACAAGATATATAAAGCGTTTGTGAAACATTTATTGAAACATGCATACATTATACATACATTATACATTTATACAATCAACTCTTGCCTTGCGGACACCCCGCTATTAGACCTATTACGGACACCCCGATAATGCTGAAGCAGCTAAATCCCTGGTGAAAACAAGTTACTGACGTTTGACTGAAATGAAGTCTCTCTATTACAGACTCTTGCTAATAAGGACACTAACTTAATTGAGGTCCTTATGTACAATCAACTCCCTTTATTGACTGTAGATAAATTCCCTTTTTAAAAGCGTAATTTTTTGGCCCACAGAGTCAAAAATGTACCTGAAAAGTCTTCGATAACTTCGCTGTTTTGGTTGAAATTCAAAACAGGACATTTTCCGCTCAGCCGTGAAGATGACGTTGTCGAATTCCTCGGAGGACGATAGTGTGACCAAAAGCTTTCCTTAGTCCACAGAAAGAAAATTGAGCATTCATTTGAATTTCCCTTTTCATTTTTTGTCTTTTAACGGTGTATTTCTAACCCCGAAATGCGAAACCTTGGTCTTGGAACCACCTCTTGCTGTGATTCACAGACGGCGAGACAGCTTTAGCCCCGATCTGTGTTTTACATGTATACTCTCATAAAACATGCTTTTCAAACCAATCAGTTTGAGCGTTATATCTCAACTTTATTATAATCGGTTTTAATCAGGTTGTGTTTGAAGGAATTCGTGGAAATAGCTTCACTGGCGACATTGCCTTGGATGATATAACCTTTATTGTTAGTGCAGGGAGTTGTACGCTTAAACCGTCTGATGCTACTATTGGTAAGTGACGATTAATAGTGCTCTACTGGTTTGGATAACATGATATTGTTCTTGATATGTTTCAAATTTCTATTTTGAGAATCATATTTTCCTCCAAGACCTCTCGCCAGTGCTTACGTAATTATTTTTACTAAGTTTTTAAATTCATTTTTTTTTATAAGGCTGTCTTAAAGAAAAAGCACACTTAACGACCAATTCGGTTAATATGCGTCAGCAAAAGTATCTAACAACTCATTCTTTTTCTCTTCTCTAAGGACAAGGAGATCTAGCTGCTTTTATAAGAGATCTCACTGATGCCATCAGCTACACAGGCTTTAATTAAAAGCATGCAATAACGCTCTCCCTCTCACTCACACTCTCTTTTCTAATAACTTTGTTTCTGAGTTTGAATCAAATCTTGAATTTGACCTCCAGATGAAGAATCATTTTCCCATGCACCAATGGTCCCTTGTTTAGTAATTTTTCAGCTTAAAAGGCCAATTTACCAAATGAGTCGTTCTTAAGGGAATTTGTCATTTTTTTTTTTTTTTCACAACTTAAGCATACATATGCACGTTGAAAGGACTACTACATTACAGAGAAACAGTTCTCTGGGGTAGCTAGTGGTATGAAATAGTTCAAACAAATAGATGCAACACAAGCAAGTCTATAACTTTTAATATGAAGGTTTCCGAGGTGCAAAAGCACGCAATACACAAAAAGATCCTTTGTTGAAAAATGGGAGCTAGGAGTTTTTTTTTTTATTTCATCAGATATTGATGACTGTTATCCCAGCCCTTGTAAAAACAATGGAACATGTATTGACGGTGTGAACAATTACACGTGCTCTTGCGTACCTGGATTTGAAGGAAAGAACTGCACAATCAGTAAGCTCTTAAACAACTTTAATAATTTTTTTTTTTTTAAGTTATCAGTCAGGGACATTAAATATTGTTTTTATTGCATTACTTCTGTTTTTTTTGTTGTTGTTTTTTTGATCGGTCAATGGGGTTAGAGTTAGGGTTTGATCGGTCAATGGGGCGTTTTCAAGGCAAAGTAAAAGACATTTAAAGTCCAAAGGGGCAATTCTTGTTATTGCTCTTCATTTCGGAAAGTGATGACTGTGATCCCATAATGTAATAACTATACTTGCGTACACGGGCTCTAAGAGTTTTTTTTTTCTCATCAGATATTGATGACTGTTATCTCAGCCCATGTGAGAACAATGGAACATGTATTGACGGTGTGAACAACTACACTTGCGCCTTCGTACCTGGATTTGAAGGAAAGAACTGCACTATGGGTAGGTTCATCAGTTAATAATTAAAATTCATTAGCCAATGGGAACGTTTTTCAGGTGATTTGGTGATTAAAGTAATACTACACTACAGAAGTCGTATTTATTGTCTCACCTGGCCCTTGCGGTAACTGTACGCAACGCTCTTTCCATTTTAGCTGATCAAGACGGCTAAAACACAGGCTAATTGCGTCTTCGTAATATACCCGATGTTATGTGGTCAGGTGCAAGCGAAAGTATTAAGTGTGTTTATCTTGGTACTCATCAGATATTGCTACCTCATAAGTCTGTGCTTTCTTCTTTTTTTCAGACATTGATGACTGTGATCCTTACCCGTGTCTAAACAATGGAGCATGCATAGATGGTGTAAATAACTATACTTGCGCATGCTCTCCTGGCTTTGAAGGGAGGAACTGCAGCATCAGTATGTTTTTTTATTATTATTACTATATTTATAATGTTGGTGTTTTTAACTTGAAATATGAATTTGGACAATTGCCTGTTACTATAACAAATAATAGTTTACGAAGGAAGGAAGGAAGGAAGGAGATGCGTATCAGTAAGTTTTTTTTCTTTTTTGACTGACGAAATTTTAGCAAGCGTTTAAAAGTTAAAGTACGATGTAGACGATTTCAAGTTTCCGTAGATCAAATGGTAGGTTCCTCCATCCTTCTCCGCTTTTTACCATTATAACAATGAAACAAGTATATATCTTTGCCGCGTCAAATCTTTAATTGGAATTTGAAGGTGCGAATTTGCGAAGTACTTTCAAAAACTAAAACTTAGTAAATAAATAAATAATTAAGTATAATGTACTCTACTGAACGATAAATTCATTATTAAGAATTTTTTATAGTTTTATTTTATCTATTTATTTGATAATATATTTATTTGCTTAATTTTTTTGTTAACTTATTTCTTTGTTTTAAAAAGGATGCATACAAAAGTAAAGCTTATTCAATCGCTTAATGTGTGCATCATGGTTTCACAGATATTGATGACTGTTATCCCAGCCCATGTGAGAACAATGGAACATGTATTGACGGTGTGAGCAACTACAATTGCTCCTGCGTACCTGGATTTGAAGGAAAGAACTGTTCCATGGGTAGGTTTTTCAGTTAATAAGCATATTTTAATTCATTAGCCAATGGGAACGTTTTTCAGGTGTTTTGGTGATTAAAGTAATACTACACTACAAAAGTCGTATTTATTGTCTCACCTGGCCCTTGCGATAACTGTACGCAACGCTCTGTCCATTTTAGCTGATCAAGACGACTAAAACACAGGCCAATTGCGTCTTCGCAATATACCCGATGTTATGTGGTCAGGTGCAAGCGAAAGTATTAAGTGTGTTTATCTTGGTGCTCATCAGATATTGACGACTGTTATCCCAGCCCGTGTGAAAACAATGGAACATGTATTGACGGTGTGAACAACTACATGTGCGCTTGCGTACCTGGATTTGAAGGAAAGAACTGCTCCATTGGTAAGCTCTGATCTGATTGATCAACCTATCCTTTAATTCAAAAGTCAACAGAAATGTTTTCTAGGTGTTGTTTTGAACAATTACGTCCGTTGGACCAGTGAAAATATTATTTGCTACCTCATAAGTCTGTTCGTCCTTTTTTTCAGACATTGATGACTGTGATCCTTACCCGTGTCTAAACAATGGAGCATGCATAGATGGTGTAAATAACTATACTTGCGCATGCTCTCCTGGCTTTGAAGGGAGGAACTGCAGCATCAGTAAGTTCTTTTTTTATTATTACTATATTTATAATGTTGGTGTTTTTAATTTAAAATATGAAAAAAAAGGTTGAGTTTGATCGTCCGGGTGAACGTAGTCCTGAATAGGACTGTTGTTGTTGACAGTGACTGACGTTTCGACAACCTGTGCGGTAGTCATCTTCAGAGTCAAAGTGAGTTGCATCACGTCAGTTGATGGTATTATACTCTGGTTATTGATCTGATTGGTCAATTATGTCGCGATGTTATTGGTCGTCTGCCAGTTAAGCCGTGATGTTATTGGCTATGAAGACTTTTAATCAGTGATTGGTGCGTGTCGATCCGTCTATTGTCACAGTTAGACAGTCGTCTATGGTTAGTCAAAATTGTCAGTTCTCCAAGTTGTTCTCTCGTAGTTAGTTTTGCTTGATCTCGTCAATAAGTCGTTTGTACGGCGCTGGTAACTGTTGGCTACGATTCAGTGGCGTTTGTTCTAAGTTAGTAAACCAGCTTTCTAAAGTAAGACGTTGATAGTAGTCTGTAGAATACGTTATACATGTCGCAGAGTCCCAGTCAATTTGATGTTTCGTCTTTAAATGGTGCTCAGCAATGTGATTGTTGACGTCACCATTCCTCGTCGCGCGTTTGTGTTTGGTCAGTGGCGTGCTTAGGTTTCTCACTTTGACTCTGAAGATGACTACTGCACAGGTTGTCGAAACGTCAGTCACTGTCAACAACAACAGTCCTATTCAGGACTACATTCACCCGCACCATCAAACTCAACCTTTTGAAATGACTCCTGGGTTCAAACCTTTCACAGTTTTAAAATATGAACTTGGACAATTACCTGTTACTATAACAAATAATAGTTTAGGAAGGAAGGAAGGAAGGAGATGCAGCACCAGTAAGTTTTTTTTTCTTTTTTGACTGACGAAATTTTAGCAAGCGTTTAAAAGTTAAAGTACGATGTAGACGATTTCAAGTTTCCGTAGATCAAATGGTAGGTTCCTCCATCCTTCTCCGCTTTTTACCATTATAATAATGAAACATGTATATCTTTTTCCCGCGTCAAATCTTTAATTGGAGTTTGAAGGTGCGAATTTGAGAAGTACTTTCAAGAAATAAAACTTGGTAAATAAAAAAATAAGTATAATGTACTCTAGCGAACGATAAATTTATTATTAAGAATTTTTTATACTTTTATTTTATCTATTTATTTAATAATATATTTATTTGCTTATTTTTTTGTTAACTTATTTCTTTGTTTTAAAAAGGATGCATAAAAAAGTAAAGCTCATTCAATCGCTTAATATGTGCATCATGGTTTCACAGATATTGATGACTGTTATCCCAGCCCATGTGAGAACAATGGAACATGTATTGACGGTGTGAGCAACTACACTTGTGCTTGCGTACCTGGATTTGAGGGAAAGAACTGCACCATTAGTAAGTATTAATGGACGACCTTAATTGGTATATTTAATCATCAAAAAAGGGAACGTTTTAAAGGTGCTGTTATGTTTTTTATTATCATTTTGCCAAAAAAGCACAAAATAAACATATTAAATTAAAAAAAAAAAGTTGAGGAAAATGAAAATAATACAAGAATAAACGAGAAAAAAAACCAAGGAAGCAAAAAAAATATACACACAAGCATTAGGAGAGCTAAAGTGTGTTTATACCAAGAAAAAATGACTTAAGTTTAGAATCAAACAAAGCAGTACTAGAGGCATTCTGAATTTCGGGGCTAAGGGAATTAATATTTTGGGCCCTTGAAAACGAAGTGAAAATTTCGATACATTTGTCCTGCAGCAGGGCAAACGGAAGGAATTCTTACTTCTAGTGTTATATGAATGTAAGTCACAGTTAAGCAATACGTTTGTATTGCTTAACTAGTATTATGGACAATACGTTTGTCCGCCAGACCATTAAAAATTGTCGAGTTAAGTTTGTTTTTCTTGCTCTCTGTCAGACACAGATGACTGTGCTCCTTACCCGTGTGTAAACAATGGAACATGCGTAGATGATGTGAATAACTATACCTGTGCATGCCACCCTGGCTTTGAAGGGAGAAACTGCAGCATCAGTAAGTTCTATTTTTCTTTATTTCTTTTTTTTTTTAACTGGTTAAGATGTGTTATTGAACAGAACGAAACAACTGAAAAACCTCACAGTGTCCTGTTAACTGGAACGAGAACCACTCTGGTGCTAAATACCTTATTTTGAGCAAGACTTGCCGTCGTTTTATGAAGCGGGGTAATTAAATTTTTCAATTGACTGGAAATGGTTTGACATGGGAAACTAGAATTGCTTCCACATTAGCAATTCGTCTGCTACGTGACGTAGATCTTGTTGTAATGCTTTCAACAGGATGAAACTCGATCGCATGATGAAAAGAAAAATGCCGAGAGAAATGCACCGGCAGCTAACGGACCCGCTTAACTGTGTTTCTGTTCGCATGGAAAAAAAGGCGACATGAAAATGGCAGTTGATGTAGGTCACTAGTCAATCGTGATTCGAACCCCCGCGCTTTTTTTCTCGCTCCGTTTTTCCATGATCTTGGAGCCAGGAACAGGCTTATTTAGACTTGAAGAAATTTTGTGTGTTCTATGACACAGAAAAAAAAAAAGCAATATCCTACCTGTGCATCTCTTTGCAAAGGCCCTTGCCCGTCTAAATCGAAGTTTCTCCCTGCCTTCCATGCTCTGAAAGCGTCTGATACAACTTCGATCTTTGCTGGTTTTGAGGAAAGAACTGCACCCCTAGTAAGTATCAAAACAACAACCTTAATTAATATATTTAATTCATCAGTCAATGGAAAAGTTTTCAAGGTGTTTGTCCACCAGAATTAAAAGTTGTCGAGTAAAGTCTGTTTTTCCTGCTTTGTGTTAGACACCGATGACTGTGACCCTTACCCGTGTTTCAACTATGGAACATGCATAGACGATGTGAATAACTATACCTGCGCATGCCCTCCTGGCTTTGAAGGGAGGAACTGCAGCATCAGTAAGTGTTTTTTTTTTCTTTTTTTTTTTTTTTAAGGAATGCGTAGCGTTTGTGCCAAATTTTAGGTCATTTCAATGCACAGTAGGTTTTCCATTCTTCATGGCATTTCATTACCTCACAGACTGCTGTTAATATTTAACCAAAGACTTTTAGCTACTCTTTCTCCGCGTAAATGTTTCAATTGACGGTTTTAAATGGTGGATTGCAAGCCTATGTTGGAACAAAATATAGTAAACTGCGTTTGCAGAGAGAATTTTTTTTTTTTGAGAACGCGAGAATAAATCTTGGTGTTTCATTAAATATTGGTGACTGTTATCCCAGAACGTGTGAAAACGATGGAACATGTTTTGATGGAATGAACAACTACACCTGCGCTTGCGTACCTGGCTTTGAAGGAAAGAACTGCTCTATAGAGTGTTTTCACATGACGTCACGGCGGCCATATTGGTGTCCCAAAACAATGAAACGGCGGCCTTGTTGGTGTCCCAAACTAATCCTCTGGGAGTTGAACTCTTTTCTTATGCAAACGCTTTCTTTTGTTCCAATAAATTTGCATAGATGCTGGCCACGTCAGTGTAAACGCTCTATTGGTAGGCTCTTAAATAGTTTAATTGAATATAGTCTTAATTCAACAGTCAACGGAAACATTTTTAAGTAGAAGTAGGGTAGATTAAGGTCCGTCCGCTGGACTAGTAAAATTTGTCTTTCTTCTTCTCCTTCTTCTTCTCCTTCTTCTTCTTCTTTCTCCCTTTCAGACACAGATGACTGTGCTCCTTACCCGTGTGTAAACAATGGAACATGCATAGATGATGTGAATAACTATACTTGCGCATGCCCTCCAGGCTTTGAAGGGAGGAACTGCAGCATCAGTAAGTTTATTATTACCGAGGTTTTTTTACAACGTGTTTCAAAGTTTTAGTGTAAAGTTGGAGAATTCCAAGTCATTAAAATGCACAATCGTTCTGGCAGGGCTTATTTCCCTTTCGTAAACGGTCGTTGCCATTTTAAACGGTCGATGTCACCCTTGGTAACCATGCCTTTACTCATGATTGATGTAATATTTTCCCTGGATTGAGTTACAATAAGGGAAATAATACTTTTCTAAATATTCTTAGAAAGGACGACCTTGAAGCTCAAGTTGAATTGACGTTAAAAGTTATAGAAAGGGTTAGGGTCATATATTCGTACCCAGTTTTTTCATATTATTTTTATGCATACAATAGCTTATGTACTTAATTTTTTGAAATTGTGGCTGGTCAATATGGTAGTGAAACGGTACGGGAGAGAGGGACGATGCAAAAGGTCCGGGTTCGACCCTGGGTTGCGATTTTCTTTCGTTGAAATAGAAACACTCTCAATAACAGGTCAAAACGTTTCTAAGTGCCTTAGAAATGGCAGCGACCGTTAACGAACGAACGGGATAACTGCCTCGTCGGTTCAGTAAAAGGTTTCGTCACTGCTCACTCCATTTTTCTATCTTAAAGGGGCACCTTCAACCAGTGTGCATTGCGGTCGTGCACTTCACCGAAATCGTTTGCTGTAATACAGAAATTACGAACGTGATTTCTGAGTTTGATAACATGATTGTATCTATGTTTCTTTGAAGAAGGGTATCACAGCCTGCTATTTGCTTAGGTTGCGAAGATATAATCCGATTTTCAAACACAATCAGAACGTTCGTAACTTCCGTATTACAGCAAATTATTTCGTTGAAGTGCACGACCACAATGCACACTGGTTGAAGGTGCCCCTTAAAAGATCATCATTAGACGGACGTTTTTTTACCGACGTAAAAACTACAAGTGCGGTTTGAATATGCAAGTTCACCACAAGGTTCTTTTAGATTTGCAACCGAAAAGGTTTTTCATATTTCAAAGACATGAACGCATAAGAACATCGATCTTAATATGTAATCGTGATGTCTTTTCAGATTTTGACGACTGTTATCCTAACCCCTGCCAAAACAATGGAACATGTATTGACGGAGTGAACAATTATTCTTGCGCTTGCGTACCTGGATTTGAAGGAAATAATTGCACCATTAGTAAGTTCCTAAGAAATGTAAGGAGCTCTATTTAACTCATTTAATTCTTCGGTCAATGGCAATGTTTCCAGTTTTTTTTGTACACGATAAGTTCCTTCCGTATTAAACCAGTAAAAGTAGTCTCAATCGTGTAAAGTCTTTTTTGTTGTTGTTGTTTGTATTTTATCAGACACTGATGACTGTGATCCTTACCCGTGTGTAAACAATGCAACATGCATAGATGGTGTGAACAACTATTCTTGTGTATGCTCTCCTGGCTTTGAAGGGAGGAACTGCAGCATCAGTAAGTGTTTTTTTTTACGAGAGAAGGCTTAGAACGCTTTTTTTTTTTTTTTTTTTTTTTTTTT